>ML386858.1:149579-252873 GCA_005239525.1 Nicotiana knightiana | reverse complement strand
AAAATAAATATATGACTGTGATAAGGGAGGATACTTGTGTTTTACTAAATTTCAATGATATTTTACTGGTTCTGATAATCAAGGATTTGAAGCTTACAGATTTGAAAAGAATTTATTTTTTTACTCTATTATCTTTCGTATTCCGTACATACGGATATTTTGAAAGTATAACCTTGGAAATTCTTCTGAAAATTTGTGTGAGATTTTGGTGGAATTTGAGGCTTGAATAGGCGACTGAGTCATTTTATTTGTTGTTTCAGCTTATATTTTCTTGTTTGTGTAGAATTGTTTTATTGCTTTATTATATATATTTATTGTCACAGGTTAAGATATGATTGCCCCGCCTTAGCCTCGTCACTAATTCTTCGACGTTAGGCTCGACACTTACTCAGTACATGGGGTCGGTTGTATTGATACTACACTCTGCACAGTTTTGTGTAGATCCAGGTACCGGCCAACAGTAGAGATTTTTAGTAGCAGCCATGTCATGACCCCAAATCCTAAGCCGACCATGATGGCACCTATCATGGAACTAGGCTAGCCAACCATTACAGACTATCATAATATTTCATAATTTCCCAAAATTAGCAGATTTTAAATCAACAAAATGAGATGAACAATTTATACACTTCCCAAAACCTGAAGTAAACTATCATAAGCATCTAAGACTATAAATACAATGTACAATAATGTGACTTGCTACTACAAAAGCCTGAAGTACAAAAGAACAAAAACTATGGACTGAGGAAAGGAAAGAAGGTGAGTTGGGGACGCTGAGCAGCTACCTCGATCCTCGAACAACTCCAAGCACGTCCGAAAATCAACTAGTGAGATGGTCCGGTACCTAGATCTGCACACAGAGGTGCAGGAAGTAACGTGAGTACGCCAACTCAGTAAGTAATCAAAGTAACTAAAAACTTGAGTGTAGTCACGAGAATTTATAAATCATGTAAATCCATATAATGAGTAACAGTGGAAAGAAATAAATCAAGTCGGGAATCTACCTTCCGAATATTTCATAAAAATCCAGTTTCCATTAAAAAAATCTCGTATAAAAACATTTATCATCAGAGGCTCAGTGTAAAGAAGAGTGAAAACAACATTTTAATAAAATATAAGCCCCTCGGGCACATTATCACTCAAATAAAGCCTCTCGGGCAAGCCACTCGGTCACTCGTGACTCCACTGTCAGTATCTCATGCTCACACTAAACACTCGTACTCAGCAAGTACCATGAATACATAGAACTGTTGCGGCGGGCAGACCAATCCAATACATACATATATATACTGCTGCGGCGTGCAGCCCGATCCAATACATACATATATATACTGCTGCGGCGTGCAGCCCGATCCATATAACATACACGCGGCATGCAGCCCGATCCATGTAATAGTCGACTGCGCCCACTGGGGGTGTACAGACTCCGAAGAGGCTCCTACAGCCCAAGCCCTATATTTGTTGCGACGTGCAACCCGATCTAATATGTAAATTTCTGTGGCGTGCATCCCAATCCATATATAATATATATTGCTGCGCCGTGAAGCCCGATCCATATATAATCTATATTGCTGCAGCGTGCAACCCGATCCATGTATAATCTATATTGCTGCGACGTGCAGCCCGATCCATATGTAATATATAACATATATATTTCTGTGGCGTGCAACCCGATCCATAACTATCCTTACATACTCAGCTCTCGGCCTCACTCAGTCATACTCATAAGCCACTCGGGAAATTCATCTCAACTCACCGAACTCAGTCGTAAACATGACTGAGTTCACAAATGTTCTAATATGATAGTGTGAGAATAGTGTAAAAATACCCTTGATGGTCTAAACAGGTCGGCACGAGGACCGAAACATGGCTCACAACCCATAAACAAGTATAAACTTCTGAAATACAGGATGTCATAAGGTTTCAAATCGTAATACGCGGCTTAATAGTCGCTACGGGACGGACCAAATCCCAATCCCCATTGGTCCACGCCCACACGCTCGTCACCTAGCATGTGTGTCACCTCATTTACCAAACCAATATAAAATACCGGGGTTTCATACCCTCATGTTTAGCGTTACAATTGTTACTTACCTCAAAACAGCTCAAAAGCTACTATGTGATGCTATTGCCCCTCGAACTGGCTCCCAAATGCTCCGAATCTAACAAGAATCAGATTAACATCATCAATATACGCTAATGAACAAAACCCAATCGAAAGCTATCAATTTTAAGCACAATTCCTGAAATTGGCCAAATCCGAGCCCGGGGCCCACGTCTCGGAATTCAATGAAAATTGCGTCACAAGAATCCTTATCCCTTCTCGAGTCTACACATATAAAATGCATCACAAACAGACCGCAAACAACTCCTAAATTCCTTAATTACAAGTCTCAATTTCCCAAGCCCTAAACCCCCAATTTATGCCATTAATCCGCAAATTCCAAGCCTAATCCGTCACAAAATAACATAGAAACGAGTTTATAGTCCGAGAAACTTACCTCAACTGAAGACTCTCGAATTCCTTCTTCAAATTGCTCCCAAATTGGCTCAACCCGCATGCAAAAATGAAAGAAATGCCAAAATTTCGCGGAGGCTCCTATTTATACTTCCTGCCCAGCTAATCCTCACATGCGGGCCATTTTTCGCACCTGCGGACCCGCACCTACAGTCCCAGGAGCGCATCTGCGAAATTTCATTAAAAGTCCAATCTCGCACCTGCGGTGCCTCACCCGAACCTGCGGCCTTTCAGGTGCGGCCCATGCCTCGCACCTACGGATGCCTCCAGCCTGGCATCTTTTTGCACCTGCACAAAGACCTTTGCACCTGCAGCCATCGCACCTGCGGCTCCCCATGTGCAGGTGCGGCCACACCAGTAAAATAACACCAGCAGCAATTTTGCTGCAAATTCCTAAGTCCAAACCTCTGTTAACAATCCGAAATCAATCCCGAGCCACTTAGGGTCCCAACCAAACATACCATCACATCCAATAACCTCACTCGAACTCAGTCGAGCCTTTGAAACACCAAAAAAAATTGCAAAAACACCAAAATCACATCAAATTCAAGCCTATGAACTTTAAAACTTCTAAATTTCGCCAACGATGCCGAAACCAACCAAAACACATCTGATTGACCTGAGAATTTGCACAAATATCCAAAATGACATTACGAACCTGCTCCAACTTTCGGTATTTCATTCCGACCCCGATAGCCTATTTTTCCACTGCCGACCGAAAATCACCAAAAACTAACTTTTGCCAATTCAAGCCTAATTCTACACCGGACTTCATTCCGAGCACACTCTTAAGTCCCAAATCACCTAACGAATCTATCCAAGCCATAAAATCCACATTCCGAGGTTGTTTACCAAATAAGTCAACTCCCAGTTGACTTTTTCAAATATTTAGCTAATTTAAGAGACTAAGCGCCTCAGTTCTCACCGCGACCACTCTGAACCCGAACCAAACCCAACACAACATAAATATGCTAAGAAACATAGGATAAAGCAGAAACGGGAAAATGGGACTGATCTTACGAAATTATCAGTCGGGTCATTACATCCTCCACCTTTTAAATAAACGTTCGTCCTCGAACGGGTGTAGAAATATACCTGGAGTATCGAATAAGTGAGGATATCTCTCTGCATCTCCCGCTCGGTCTCCCAGGTGGCATCCTCCACCGACTGTCCTATCCACTGAAGCTATATCCTTAGACCTCAACTTTCTGACCTGACGACCCAAAATAGCCACTAGCTCTACCTCATATGACATATCACCCTCGAGGTGAATCGTGCTGAATTCCAAAACATAAGACGGGTCACCAACATACTTCCAGAGCATCGAAACATGGAACACCCGATGAATACTCAATAATCTGGGAGGCATGGCAAGTCTATAAGCCACCTCCCTAATCCTCTGAAGCACCTCAAATGGCCCAATGAACCCGGGACTCAGCTTTCCCATCTTCCCGAACCTCATAACACCCTTCATGGGTGAAACCTTCAGCAGCACCTTCTCAACCATGAAATACACATCTCGGACCTTACGGTCCGCATAACTCTTCTTCCTGGACTGCGTCGTGCGAAGCCGCTCCTGAATCAACTTCACTTTACCCAACGCATCCGGAACCAAGTCTGTTCCCAATAGACTAGCCTCGCCCGAATCAAACCAACCAACCGGAGATCTGCACCTCCTACCATATAAAGCCTCATATAGAGCCATCTGGATACTCGACTGATAACTATTATTATATGCAAACTCTGCGAGTGGCAGAAACTGGTCCCATGAACCCCCAAAATCAATGAAACAGGAACACAACATATCCTCCAAAATCTGAATAGTACACTCCAACTGCCCGTCAGTCTGAGGATAAAACGATGTGCTCAACTCAACCTGAGTACCTATCTCCCTCTGCACGGCCCTCCAAAACTGAGATGTTAACTAAGTACCTCTGTCAGAAATGATAGAAACAGGAACCCCATGCAATCAGATAATCTCCCTGATATAAATCTCAGCTAACCGCTCCGAAGAGTAAGTAATACCAATAGGAATGAAGTGCACGGACTTGGTCAGCTGATCCACAATAACCCATATAGCATCCAACCTCCTCGAAGTCCGTGGAATCCAACTACGAAGTCGATGGTGATCCGCTCCCACTTTCACTCCGAAATATCTAATCTCTTAAGCAATCCACCTAGTCTCTGGTACTCATACTTGACCTGCTGACAGTTGAGACACCGAGCCATAAACTCAACAATATCTTTCTTCATCCGCCTCCACCAATAATGCTGTCTCAAATCCTGATACATCTTTGCGGCACCCGGATGGATGGAATACCGCGAACTATGGGCCTCAGCTAGAATCAAATCTCGAAGTTCATCCACATTGGAAATGCAAATCCGTCCATGCATCCTCATGACCCCATCATCACCAATAACCACATCCCTGGCATCACCGCGATGGACCTTGTCCTGAAGAACGAGCAAGTGTGGATAATCATACTGGCGTGATCTAATCCGATCATAAAGAGAGGACTTGGAGGCTACACAAGCCAATACCCATGGGAGCTCTGATAGATCCAATCTCACCAACTGACCCACTAAAGCCTGAACATCAAGTGCTAAAGGTCGCTCTGCTACTAGAAGGTAGGATAGACTCCCCAAACTCTCCGCTCTGTGACTCAGGGCATCAGCCACTATATTGGCCTTCCCCGGATGATATAAAATAGTGAGGTCATAATCCTTGAGAAGCTGCAACCATCTCCTCTGATGCAAATTCAGATCATTCTACTTAAGCAGATGCTGCAAACTATGGTGATCAGCGAAAATGTCACAATGCACTCCATACAAATAATGATGCCAAATCTTCAAGGCGTGGACAATAGCTGCTAGCTCAAGATCGTGCACTGGATAATTCTTCTCATGCACCTTCAACTGTCTGGACGGGTAGGCAATCACCCTACCGTCCTGCATCAAAACCGCTCCAAGGCCAAGTATCGAGGCATCACAATAAACTGTATAAGAACCTGAACCCGTAGGCAAAACCAATACCGGACCTGTAGTTAAAGCTGACTTGAGCTTCTGAAAGCTCTCCTCACACTCCTCAATCCACCTGAACTGAGCACCCTTCTGGGTTAGTCTGTTCATAGGTGCTACAATAGATGAAAACCCCTCTATGAAACGACGATAGTACCATGCCAAACCAAGGAAACTGCGAATCTCGGTAGTTGATGCCGGTCTAGGCCAGCTCTGCACCGCCTCTACCTTCTTCGGATCAACCTGAATACCCTCATTAAACACAACGTGCCCCAAGAACGCTACTGATCAAGTCAGAACTCACACTTCAAAAATTTTGCATACAATCTCTTCTCTCTCAAGGTCTGAAGCAAAACTATCAAATGCTGCTCATGATTCTCCCGAGATTGGGAATACACCAATATATCGTCAATAAACACGATGATGAAAAAATCCAGATAAGGCCGGAATACACTGTGCATCAAATGCATAAAGGCTGTTGGGGCATTGGTCAGCCCGAATGACATAACTAGAAACTCATAATGACCATATCTAGTCCTGAAAGCAGTCTTCGGAATGTTTGGCCTCCGAATCTTCAACTGATGATAGCCGGAATGCATGTCAATCTTGGAAAATACCCTAGGACCCTGCAACTGATCAAACAAGTCATCTATACAAGGCAAGGGATGCCGGTTCTTCGTTGTAACTCTGTTCAGCTGCGGATAATCAATACACATATGCATAGAACCATCCTTCTTCTTCACAAACAACACCGGTGCACCCCAAGGTGACACACTAGGCCGAATGAACCCCTTATCTAGGAGTTCCTGAAGCTTCTCCTTTAATCCATTTAGCTTCACTTGTGCCATACGATAAGGTGTAATATCAATAGGCTGAGTGCCTAGCACCAGCTCAATACTAAAATCAATGTCCCTGTTCGGTGGAATGCCTGGCAGGTCTGCAGGAAACACGTCCAGAAAGTCACAGACCACAGGAACCGAGTCAATAACGGGAGTCTCACCACTGACATCCCTCACAAAAGCCAGATACGATAAACACCCCTTTCAAGAATGCGCTGGGCCTTCAGGTAGGAAATCACCCTAGTAGGCACATACTCAGAAGAACCTCTCCACTAAACCTGCGGACATCTGGGCATAGCTAAGGTCACAGTCTTAGCGTGACAATCAAGAACAACATGACACGGAGATAACCAATCCATGCAAATATCACATCAAAATCGACCATGCTGAGAAACAGTAGGTCCACTCGGGTCTCGAGACCCCGAATAGATACCACACACGATCGATACACACGGTCCACAACAATAGTATCGCCCACCGGAGTCGACGCATGAACAGATGTAACTAAAGACTCACGGGGCATATCCAAAAAATGGGCAAAATATGATGAAACATAGGAATATGTAGAACAAGTGTCAAATAAAGCAAACCATCTCGGCGATAGACTGAGACAATACATGCGATCACTGCATCGGGGACCATAGCATCTGGCCGGGATGGAAATGCATACATACGGGCCTGACCTCCACCTGCTCGACCTCCCCCTCTAGGGCGGCCTCTAGCTGATTGACTACCAGCCTTGGCTGCCTGGGTGGGTGGTGAAATAACTAGAACTGGAGTCGAAGGCTGGCTCCTTAGCCGATATGGGCCTCCAAGAAGATGAGGAAAATGCCTCCTCATATGCCTGAACTCTCCACACTCATAACAACTCCCTGGAGCTGGAGACGAGGACTGAAAGGAACCCCTAGCACTAGAATGGCCACTAGGAGAACCATGCATAGAGGAATCCTGAACTGATGGTGCTCGAGCTACACTCTGGGCTGGAAGGGCACCAAATGAAGGACGGCCTGGCTGAGAACTTCGGAGACCATGCCCCGAAGATGCACCACTATGGGCTGGGCGGCCTGAACGAATGGCCTCTATCATGCTGAATCTGCACCCTGGAAGGAGCGCCACTAGAACCACCCGATCTACGAGGCCTCTTGGCCTCCCTCTCTACCCGCTCTTGTCGATGAACCGACTCAATATCTCGAGCAATATCAACAACCTTCTCGAAGGTAGCACCTGGCACTCTCTCCCGAGTCATGAAAAGGCGGAGCTAGTAAGTGAGGCCATCCACGAACCTCCTAATCCTATCCCTATCAGTAGGGACCAACTCGGTGGCAGGACGAGCAAACTTTGAAAATCGCATCTCATAATGCATCACTGATAGCTCCCCTGACACAACTGCTCAAAATGTCTGCGCTGTTCTTCCCTGTGAGACCGGGGTACATACTTCTCCAAGAAGATAGTGGAGAACTGCTTCCAGGTGAGGGGTGTTGAACCAACAATCCTACGCCTCTCAAAATACTCCCACCAAGTGAAAGTAGCACCAGAAAATTGAAAAGTAGCAAAGAAGACCCCACTAGTCTTTAGAATCCCAGCAGTATGAAGCACCTCTGACACTTATCCAGAAAACCCTGGGCATCCTCTCCCTCAACATCACTGAATGTTTGAGGCTGAAGTCTACTAAACCTCTCCTAGCTGGAACCACGAAGTCCTGAACTGGAGCAACCGGCTGGGTTGGAACCGCCCCCGGTGTCCGATGGCCCTGAGTAACCTGCTCAGATGTTCGGGCAACTAGAGTCTGACTGCCTCCCCCGGCCTGAGAAGTAGCGACAGTAGAAGATGCATCAACTGCCTGAGCAAGGGTGGTAAATACTATCAATATCTGGGCCAGGGTGTCCTGAAGACCCGGAATAACAATAAACACTGCTGGTTCCTGAGCCTGTCCCTCTGGAGCATCTGCGGCGGGAACCTGACCCTGAATAGTAAGGGGATCAACTGGTACTACCCTGGCTGTTGCACGGGCTGGCCCCTACCTCTACCACGGCCTCAGCCTCTCGCCGGTCTAGCCGGTGGCTGATCACCCCGACCGGTAGCGCGAGCCCTCACCATCTATGAGAGAATGAAATAACAGGAGTTTAGATTTCCAGAATCAACAAAATGGCACGACATAATTCAAGAAAATGATATTGTTCCTAAGGGTTCTACAACCTCTCGAAGATAAGTACAGACGTCTCCGTACCGATCCGCAAGACTTTACGAAACCTGCTCATGATCGTTGAGTCCTATGTAACCTAGGCTCTGATACCAACTTGTCACGACCCCAAATCATAAGCCGGCCGTGATGGCGCCTATCATGGAACCAGGCTAGCCAACCATTACGACTATCATAATATTTCATAATTTCCCAAAATTAGCAGATTTTAAAATAGCAAAATGTGATGAACAATTTATACACTTCCCGAAAACCTAGAGTCAACTGTCATAAGCGTCCAAGACTGTAAATACAATGTACGATAATGTGACTTGTTACTACAAAAGCCTGAAGTACAAAAGACCAAAAACTATGGATTGAGGAAAGGAAAGGAGGTGAGCTGGAGACGCTGAGCAGCTACTTCGATCCTCGAACAACTCCAAGCACGTCCTAGTGAGATGGTCCGGTACCTGGATCTGCACATAGAGGTGCGAGGAGTAACGTGAGTACGCCAACTCAGTAAGTAATCAAAGTAACTAAAAACTTGAGTGTAGTGACGAGCATTTATAAGTCATGTAAATCCATATAATGAGTAAAAGTGGAAAGAAATAAATCAAGTCGGGAATCTACCTTCCGAATATTTCATAAAAATCTAATTTCAATTAAAAAAATCTAGTATGAAAACATTTATCCAACATTTATCATCAGAGGCTCAATGTAAAGAAGAGCGAAAACAACATTTTCATAAAATATAAGCCCCTCGGGCACAGTATCACTCACAAATAAAGCCTCTGGGGCAAGCCTCTCAGTTACTCGTGACTCCACTATCAGTATCGCATTCTCACACTAAACACTCATACTCAGCAAGTACCATGAATACACACAACTGCTGCGGCGATCAGCCCGATCCAATACATACATATATATACTGTTGCGACGTGCGGCCGATCCATATAACATACGTTGCGGTGTGCATCCCGATCCATGTAATAGTCGACTATGCCTACTAGGGGTGTACAGACTCCGGAGGGGCTCCTATAGCCCAAGCGCTATACTTGCTGTGGCGTGCAGCCCGATCCTATAAGTACGTTGTTGCGGCGTGCAACCTGGTCCATATATAACATATATTGTTGCGGCGTGCAGCCCGATCCATATATAATCTATATTGTTGTTGCGTGAAGCCCGATCCATATGCAATATATAACATATATATTGATGCAGCGTGCAGCGCGATCCATAACTATCCTTACATACTCGGCTCTCGGCCACACTCAGTCATACTCACAAGCCACTCGGGCAATCAATCTCAACTTACGGGACTCAGTGGTAAACCTGACTGAGTTCACAAATGTTCTAACATGATAGTGTGAGAATAGTGTAAAAATACCCTGAGGGTCTAAACAGGTCGGCACGAGGTTCCCAAATGCTCTGAATCTAACCAAAATCAGATTAACATCATCAATATATGCTAAAGGAACAAAACCAAATCGAAATGTATCAATTTTAAGAACAATTCCCGAAATTGGCCAAACCCGAACCCCAGGCCCACGTCTCGGAATTCGATGAAAATCGCGTCACAAGAATCCTTATCCCTTCCCGAGTCTACACATATAATATGCATCGCAATCCGACCGCAAATAACTCCTAAATTCCTTAATTACAAATCTCAATTTCCCAAGCCCTAAACCCCCAATTTATGCCATTAATTCGCAAATTCCAAGCCTAATCCGTCACAAAATAACATAGATGTGAGTTTATCTTCCGAGAAACTTACCTCCACTGAAGACTCTCGAATTCCTCTTTCAAATTGCTCCCAAATTGGCTCAACCCGCATGCAAAAATGAAAGAAATGTGAAAATTTCATGGAAGCTCCTATTTATACTACCTGCCCAGCTAATCCGCACCTGCAGGTCATTTTTTCGCACCTGCGGAGCCGCACCTATGGTTCCAGGTGCGCATCTGCGAAATTTCATTAAAAGTCCGATCTCGCACCTACGGTGCCTCACCCGCACTTCCGGCTTCGCAGGTGCGACCCATGCCTCGCACCTGGGGATTCCTCCAGCCTGGCCTCTTTTCGTATCTGCGCAAAGGCCTTCGCTCCTACGCCCATTGCACCTGCGGATCCCCATCTGCAGGTGCGGCCACACCAGTAAAATAACATCAACAACTACTGTAAATTCCTAAGTCCAACCCTCCGTTAACCATCCGAAATCAATCCCGAGCCCCTCGGGGCCCTAACCAAACATACCAACACATACCATAACCTCATTCGAACTTAGTTGAGCCTCTGAAACACCAAAAACAACGCAAAAACACAAAAATCACATCAAATTCAATCATATGAAGTTTGAAACTTCTAAATTTTGCTAACGATGCCGAAACTAACCAAAACACATCCAATTGACTTGAAAATTTTCACACATATCCAAAATGACATTACAAACCTGCTCCAACTATCGAAATTCCATTCCGACGCCGATAGCCTATTTTTCCCCGGCCAACCGTAAATCACCAAAAACTAACTTTCGCCAATTCAAGCCTAATTCTACACCGAACATCAAAACTTCATTCCAAACACACTCCTAAGTCCCAAATCACATAACGAAGCTAGCTGAGCCATAAAATCCATTTTTCGAGGTTGTTTACCAAATAAATCAACTCCCAGTTGACTTTTTCAATTATTAAGCTAATTTAAGAGACTAAGCGCCTCAGCTCTCACCACAACCCCTCCGAACCCGAAGCAATTGACCCAACACAACATAAATAGGCTAAGCAACATAGGATAAAGTAGAAACACGAAAATGGGGCTAATCTTACGAAAGGACCGACCGGGTCGTTACAAGCCATCCGTTATCCGGAGACACGAGGTATATCTGCCGGCGTTCGCACATCCCGAGAGTCTTCTCTTAGTTCGTAGACACTGTGTTATATTTTCTCAATACAGTTATATTATTTCTTTCAACCCATTATTTGTAGTATTCTTTAGTAGTTCGTGAATTGTGACACCAGACCCTGGGGTAGTCTTAGAGTTATTTATATGATTAGTTCGTGGCTCGGTCTATTTATTTATTTATTATTTTATATTTGGAGTTATTCTTTGGAAACCATTAGATTAAGTTTACTTTAAATTTATTTTATTATTTTTAAATGGATAATCAAAGGAAAATAGCTAATCGAACTCTAACAATGGCTTGCCTAGCAAGTGTGGTGTTAGGCGCCATCACGATTCCTAAGGTTGGGAATTTTGGTCGTGACAAATTGATATCAGAGCACTAGGTTGCTTAGGTCTCACAATTCACGAACAAACTTGGTAGAGTGTAAACGATCGGTACGGAGCTGTCTGTACTTATCTCTTTGAGACTATGAAGTTAAGAACAATTTCACTTCTATTCTACTCTATCATGCGAATTTATTGTACCATTGATGATTGAAATTGTCTATTCTCGTCCTCCCACAAATATCAACAATGAGCAAAGCATCTACAACCGGACAGGAGATGGAGCCCCAATGATAGCTACGATTAGAGGAAGAGACAGAAGCAGAGCTAGTCTAGGCAAAAGAGTTATGCCGATCGTAAGGTTCGTGATCTGGCTTCATGGTTGAAGAGAGGGTATTGCTCCGTGTGTCACCCATTAAGGGTTTTATGAGGTTTGGAAAGAAGGAAAATTTGAGCCCTATTTATATCGAGTCGTTTGAGATTCTTGATAGAGTGGGGGAGGTAGCTTATAGACTTGCGTTGCCTCCAGGGTTATCCTGAGTTCATCCGGTATTCCACTTGTCTATGCTCCGGAAATATCATGGTGACCCGTCCCACGTGTTAGGTTTTAGCTATGTTCAGTTGGACAAAGACTTGACTTTTAAGGAGGAGCCGGTAGCCGTTCTAGACCGGCAGGTTCGTTAGTTGAGGTCTAAGAGTTTTCCTTCAGCTTGAGTGCAATGGAAAAGGTCAGCCAATTGAGGGAGCGACTTGGGAGTCCGAGTCCGATATACAGAGTAGATATCCATATTTTTTCCAATTCAGGTAATTTTCTATGTCCGTTCAAGGACGAACGTTTGTTTCCAATACGTAATTTTCTATGTCCGTTCGGATATACAGAGTAGATAGTCCGACCGAAAGCTTTTATGTGAAAATATAAGAAATAATAATTCTTACAATTAAAATTTTGTTTTAGTTGACTTGAGTCAACATTTTTAGTAAACGGACTCGGATCTATGTTTCGACGATCCCGGGAGGTCCGTAGTAAAATATGGGACTTGGGCATATGCCCGGAAACGAATTCTGAGGTCCCAAGCCTTAGAAATCAATTTTTGAAAGACATTATTTTGCTGAATTACTAATGAAATAAAGAAAAGAATTAATGTTTGAAACCATTAATATCGGGCTCGTATTTCGGTTCATGTGCCCGTTAAAGAATTGTTGTAGTATTTGAATACTAACTGTGAAGTTTGGTGAGAATCGGAGTTTATTTGACGTGGTTCGGACGTCTGATTGAGAAATAGTAAAATTGAAGTGTTCTTGAGAAAAATGATGAGTTTTGAGGTTTGATTCATAGTTTTACATGTTATTTTCATGATTTTATCGCACGATCAAGTCCGTATGATGTTTTTAGACTTGCGTGCATGTTTCTTTTAGAGCCCCGAGGGCTCGGGTAAGTTTCAAATAGGCTTGGGTTGTGTTGCGCTCGTTCTTTCTTATGATTCGACGTCGTTTTTTCAAGCATGAATGATATCATATTGAACAAATGAGCTCTGATTTCTGTGTTGAATGAAATATTAGATCCGTAACGTAATTACGGACCCGTGAAAAAAAGAATCGTTGAATTTGGACATCGTATGAGGATTTTATGGTCATTTTACTAAGGTTGTCAGATTTTTCAGATTAATAACGAAATTGTCACTGTCAGCGTATTTAAAAATCTACACTATTTGCAAATATTAAAACCTTCAAATCTCATTCATTATGAGGTTAAATTGTGTGATGCAAAAGCCTAAATTGACCATAATTTCACAAGGAATCCATTGGAGACATAAAAATCGAGTTTCAGGATCGTTGGATACGAGAAATGCGGCAGAATAGCTGGCAGAAAAAATATATAAAACTAGGGTTTGTTCATTCGGTCATATTTGAGTTGGGGAGCTCGGATTTGGGCAATTTTCACTATAGAGATTGGGTTAAGTGTTCTCTACTCGTTTATTTTGTTATATTTCAATTACCCAATATTTTTCATCACTTTTAAATAGAAAATCAAGAATTTTCATGGTAAAAATTGAGAGTTTGGGTAGAATTAGGGAATTTTATAAAAATCGAATATTTTACCTCGAATTGAGGTCGGATTTAGAAACTAATTGCATATTCGGGCCTTGGAGTGAATGGGTAAACGTGATTTGGTCCGAACCCCGAGTTTGGACAATGTGGGCTCGGGGTCGGGTTTTAACTCTTTTTGAGAAAACTTAAAATTATAATTTTCAGTAAAGTTATTTCCTTTAGAATTAATTAATTATATTAATTTAATTATGGTTAGATTCGAGTGTATTGGACATGAATTCACGAGGAAAAGCTATAATTGAACAGTGAGTGATCTGCGAAGTTGAGGTAAGTGCTTGGTTTAACCTTGACTTGAGGAAATAGGAATCCCCAACTAAATTGTATGTGAAACTGCATGTGAGTGGTGTGTAGGTGAGGTGATGAGTATCTATGCACCACCAAATTGTCTGCTTCTATGATCCCCTCCTCGTTTCCAATTTAATTGCTCGGGTTATAATTATTTCATGTCCATTGTTGTTTCTATGAACTTGGCTTGTTAATTTATTGTTAAGTCTGGTTGCAATTATATTTGGAAAAGTATTAGTGTATTCCTTAGTTTATATAGAGCTCCTCACGTAAATAAGAGGGAAATGCTACTAGGTATGCATTGAGTATATATATGTTTCTCTTAGTCTATCATAATCCGGTTGCTTAAGATGGTGCTTGATTCCGTTGAGTAATTTAGGATCTTAAAATGGTATGTTTGAGACAAGTTTTTGTGAATTGAAAGAGCCGTACCGATTTCAGAGTCCATATTCTTGATATAATTATAAAACAAATAGTTATTCATGTTTTCACATTTGTTACATGCATTTTGTAGTTCGCTGGAGATTGTGATTGCATATTGTCTTGTAGTTGACCATGTTTGTACATGGATATGTAATTATAGTAAAGTTGTTCTCATCTTTGCTACAATGTTTACGTATACATAAAGGTTGAGTGGGTCGACATTGATATACGTATATATATGTATTCTTGCTGGTTCTATTTTTGTGATAATATTGATGAGTTTATGAGAAGTACAGTTTTCTGTTTATAATTATTGAGATAAAAGTGTTGTGAAAGGCTTGACCTGAATTATGAAAGTTTTTGATAAATATACAAATATATATGACTATGATAAGGGTAGATAGGGAAATAAATATATGACTGTCATAAGGGTGGATAGGGAAATATATATATATATATATTATATATGACTGTGATAAGGTTGGACAGGGGAAATATATATAAGACTGTGATAAGGGTGGACATGGGAAATATATATGAATGTGATAAGGGTGGACAGGAAAAATATATATGAATGTGATAAGGGTGGACAAGGGAAATATATATGACTGCAATAAGGGTGGACAGAGAAAAAATAAATATATGACTGTGATAAGGGAGGACACTTGTGTTTTACTTAATTTCAATGATATTTTACTGGTTCTGAAACTCAAAGATTTGAAGCTTACAGATTTGAAAAGAATTTACTGTTTTACTCTATTATCTTTCGAATTCCTTACTTACGGCTATTTTGAAAGTCATAACCTTGGAAATTCTTCTGGAAATTTGTGTGAGATTTTAGTGATAGTTGAGGCCTGGAATAGGCGACTGAATCATTTTATTTATTGTTTCACTTTATATTTTCTTGTTTGTGTAGAATTGTTTTATTTCTTTATTATATATATATATATATATATATATATACACACATATATTTACTGTCACATGTTAAGATATGACTGCCCCGCCTTAGCCTCGTCACTACTTTGTCGAGATTAGGCTCGACACTTACTCAGTACATGGGGTTGGTTGTACTGATACTACATGATGCACACTTTTGTGCACATCTAGGTACCGGCCAAAAGTAGAGATTTTTAGTAGCAGCCATCCATTCTCCAGAGACACGAGGTATATCTGCCGGTGTTCGCAGATCCTAAGAGTCTCTCTTAGTTCGTAGAGACTGTTTTATATTTTCTCAAAATAGTTATATTATTTCTTTCAGCCCATTATTTGTAGTATTCTTTCGTAGTTCGTGAGTTGTGACACCGGACCCTGGGTTAGTCTTAGAGTTTGTTATATAATTAGTTTGTGGCTCGGTCTATTTATTTGCTTATTATTTTATATTTGGAGTTATTCTTTAAAAAACATTAGATTAAGGTTACTTTAAATTTATTTTATTATATTTGAATGGATAATCAAAGGAAAATAGCTAATAGAACTCTAAAATTTGTTTGCCTAGCAAGTGTGGTGTTAGGCGCCATCACGATCCCTAGGGTTGGGAATTTGGCTTGTGACAGTGTCCCATTGAGCACCAAGAGGTTATCAGCTATCCAATGTGAACCTCTAATTGATAGAATGTTAAGCAGGATCCAATTTTAGGCAACAACATTCTTGTCATATGCCAGAAGAGCAATGCTAATTAAGAGTGTTCTAGTTGCAATTCAAATATTCTGGGCTTAGGTATTCATTTTTCCAAAGAAAATCATTTATTTCATAGAGACAATATGCAGGAGATTCTTATTGTCAGGAGCTGCTGAACCTACCAAAAAGGCATTGATTGCATGGGATAAACTGTGTGCTCCAAAGGTAGCAGGAGGACCAAACTTCATCAATGTAGAGGTGTGGAATAAAACAGCTATTTGCAAGCTTTTGTAGAACATTTGTACAAAGAAGAAAAAGTTGTGGGTCCGATGGATTCATGCATACTACATACAGGGGAACACTTTATGGAATGCAGAGCCAAAGAGTGCATCATGGGTGATCCAAAAGATATTTAAGGCAAGAAGCTACTTTGAGGTTGCTGGATATACATAAGAGGAGGTAAATATGATGGAGAGATTCTCTATAAGACACATATACAAAGCTATGCAAGGGGAGTTTTAGAAGGTGCCATAGAGAAAACTAGTGTGAAATAATCAAGGACTACTAAAGTGGATCTTCATACTAAGACTAGCAATACAAGATAGGCTAGTTACAAAATAAAGGCTAGCAAGATGAGGGATTATTGCAGACAAAAAATGCTCACTCTGTCAAAGAGAAAATGAAACAGTACAACACTTATTCTTCGACTGTGAAGTATCAGCAACTATGTGGCAGCAACTTCTAAACTGGCAAGGCATTAAGAGAACAAAGGGAGATTTGCAGGAGGAGCTGAAGTGGATAGAAAATGTGGCCAAAGGTAAAAGTGGAGGGGAACAAGTATGAAGAATGTCATTAGTAGAGAAAGTCAAAGTCTGATGAGACTATTGATCCCTAACAGGGCATTCTATGCATCTTCAGCTAGCTTTCCCCCGCCGCCTACTATCTAACTGACCGAAGGGAAGTCTCCAAAGTGGGATTATATATTAACTCAGTCTCCGATTTTGAGTATGCCTGAGATTGCCATAAGACCTTCTCCCTCTTGGAAACAGGCTAATCAAAAGGCGGCACTTTTTCCATTTGACTTTTTTGCCCTTAGACGACTAATATGACCACTAGCCTTCAAGCCCATTCCCTGAGACAGGACTTCGACCAAGACCAATTCCAACAATATCGAGATTGGAATGAAATTCTAGTTAGACCCCGGCCGCTTTCTTGGAACTAATTGATAGGCACTTAGTTTTCTAAAATTGGGAACCTACAGGTTTTTAAGATTTCGTTCGGGTTTGATTTGTGTCGTAGCTCTATAATTTGGAAATCAACAACGTGTAACTGCTTGGGCATTCTATTTCCTTCTCAATGATATCCGACGATCAAGACAATTCCCGTTAATTTCAGCAAGTCGCTGGGGGAACCTTCCCCTTCAGATAGAAGAAGATGCCGATATTGGTAGAGGTATTGATGCCTACTTCGCCGATCTGAACTACTGGCCGGCCTTTTCAGTATGGAGCCGAAGGCGAGGGTTTCCAGCAGGCCCCCTTCTCTCAATTTAGATTCGCTGTGTTGTAACAGAGACACGAATGATATACTTAATTATTATTATTATTTAATTATATATAATTATTATTAAAATAAGTTTATCATATTTGGCAAGAGATGAACAATGTTATTTTTCAGAAGTAGAAGAGATCTGCTAACTCTATCCTTCGACTAATCATTCAAGAAATACACGTTAGGGCCAAGCTATTTCTTAGGTTAGTTAGAACCATGAATAAATTTAACTGGTATCCTGATGTAGTTTAAAAGACAAAAGAAGCATGAGCTATGATAGAAAGCTAGTCTCACTTTGTTAGATTGTAAATACTTATACTTGATTAAATAAAAACTTTAACTTACAAATTGGGTAAAATAGTTTGTAATATACATATATGAGAAAAATCCCAAGTTTTATTAAGGTGAAATTATAAAAGGTCTAGTTAGGCGGATCTAGGAACTATAATTAGCGAGCGCGGTACTCGTATGTTTTATTATTATACATATACATCCATGTAAAAAATACATACGTATATATCTTTCTACCTAATCAAGGCATAATTAAGTTTATTTTAATACTAACTTTATTTTTTGAAAGACATGATTATGATATAAGATCGCAAAAGGCCTTGACAGAAAGCATGACCAACGTAATGAATGTGTGACACTTTTTCACATCGGCATTTGTGAGTCAGATAACTAACAATACTTATATGAGTTTTAAGCATAAAACAGAAAAGGGAATATTAAAGTCCACATATTTCATTAATTTAAATGCTTAACCAGAAACAAAAAATAACAAAATTGAAAGGAATTACAAAGAGGTTTATTATTTTGTGAGTCATATAATCAACACTACTTATGTGAGACTATTTATTACTCTATTTGTTTCAAAATGATTGTCTTAGTTTGACTTGGTACAAATTTTGATTAAAAAAATAATTTTTTTGAGATATGTAGTATTAAATAAGTCATATCATTTGTGTTAAGGGTATACATGAGCCGGATTTGCTCGATTTTTATCAAAACCAAACCAAACCAAACAAATATATCGGTTTGGATTAGTTCGGTTTTGTCGATTTTTTTGAATTTTTGGAATTTTTTGTTACATGACTATTATTTCAATCTTACTTTGTTAAAGTTATAAATAAAATTTTGATAAGTGAATGTATGTTTAATAAAAATTGAAAAACTGACAAATTTAATTTATTCAAATATTCTTATGGAAGAATTTTTTTCGTAACACATGATAGTTATTTTCTTAATCGTCTAACAATAGTTTTTCATTGATGTACACTTTCAAGGTTAATCGGAGTAATAACTAATCATAAAAATCAATATGAAACCTAAATAATGATATGTTATTTTTAATTTTATGATTATCAATAATACACCATTTAAAATTCGAAAAAGATATAAGGGTTTAATAGATCTTGACATATGAATATGGAAGAACAAATAAATTGGCGCATTTCAATAACAATTGATAAGGTAGTAATGATATAAACTATTTGTTAGATAGTTAATATAAATGCAAATATGTATAGTCCCACATGGAATATGATTAGTATATGTATTATGTATTATTATAAATAGGGGTGCTTGTATTATTGTTAAACACATCAATAACAATATATTCTTTCACGTGCTTTCTTACATGCTATCAGAGCAAACGTAAGAGAACTATCATTGTGCAGTAAACATCGAGTTTGAGACAGTCACCTTGCTTCTTTCCAGTGACTATTTTAGGTTATTTGCATCACTTCCTCTGTGGTGGCTTTTTAAATTGATACCAATGCTTTCACATGCCTCCATGCGCCGGTAGAACATGTGATTCCTGCGAGCGCATCTGCCCACGCGCATGTGCGTGCGACGTCTTTCGGCCACTTTTTGGCCCAACTTCTTCAGGACAATTTTCTCGGGAGGTAATTCCGAAGCTACCCATCCAGATTACCAAATTCTGATTACTTTTTTATTTTCCCACAATTTATTGTAGATTCCAGCGAGTCAGTGACTGTTCCAAATTTCCACGGCTACAATGTCCTTTTTCTACTTCTTGACTTTTTTTGTGACTTCTTGATTATTTGATTATTTGGTCCAAAAATGTCTTTGATATTTGATGTATTTGGTTCTAAAAATGCGGATTCTGAAAATTTAAGCTTCATGATTACTTCGGAGCCCTTAATAGGAAGCTCAAACTATTTAGTTTGGGCTTCATCTGTTGAGTTGTGGTGCAAGGTCAAGGTGCTCAAGATCACTTAACCAAGAAGGCTAGTCAGGAAGATGAAAAGGACAAAGCACTATGGGAAAAGATCGATGCTCAATTATGTAGTACCTTGTGGTGGTCTATTAGTCCCAAGTTGATGCCCTTGTTTCGTCCATTTCAAACATGCCATTTAGTTTGGAAAAAGTCTCGTACTTTATACACTAATGACATATCTTATTTCTATGATATGATATGGCGGATGACAAACTTGAAGAAAAAGGAGTTGGATGTCTGGTTACATGGAATAACTATAGGCAGTCATGAAGGAATTAAAGAAGTTAATGCCAATTTCTACTAGTATTGAAAAGCAACAAGAGAAAAAATATAAGATGTTTCAAGTTCTTACACTCGCTGAAATTCCTAATTCAGTACGTGATCAGATTTTGGCTAGTCCGACTGCCCCTACAATTGATCAATTATTCTCTCGATTATTTTACCCCGCTGCAGCACCCAGTCACCCAATGATCTCATCACAGGAAGCTAGCTTCTCTGTTCTCGCATCCCAGACAGTGAAAATTGGGAATCTCAAACAATGGAGAATAGACGAGGAGGAGGTAGTTTTGGAAGATCTCAACCCAAATGTTCTTATTATCATAAACTTGGGAAAACTCATAAAGTGTGTTATTCTTTACATGGTGGACCACCTAAAAATGCTTATATTTCTCTGACCTAGACTACATATAACCATGGATTTTCTTTATCTGAAGGAGAATATATTGAGTTCCTTCAATATCGAGCAAATAAGCAGACATCTCCACAAGTAGCCTCGGTTGCTCAGACTAATACTTCTATTGTTGGTAATTCTTTATCTTATGTTTCCCAGTCTAGTACTGTCACGACCCAAATTTCCCTCTGTTGGGTGTCGTGATGGCACCTAGTCTTAAGGACTATGTAAGCCTAATATTCGTAGATTAACAACAATAATAATAAAATCAAATATTTTTCTAAAATAAATAATTCTTTATACATTGCATATTCCCAATACCCGTTAGTACAAGTCATAAGCTTTATAGAGTTTAATACAACTTCTAATTACAATTGTTTGGAAGTAAGCAAAAATAATGTAATTGCAAAATAGGAAGGTGACTCCGAAGCCTGCGAGCGCAACGAACGGTTTACCTGGAGCCTCCCCGGCAAGAGTCCGCACAACTACTAACGATCAATACCTGGATCTACACAAACATGTGCAGAAGGTAGTATGAGCACACCACAACGGTGCCCATTAAGTATCAAGAATAACCTCAGTGAAGTAGTGACGAGGACTAGTCAAAACACCCACTGGCCTAATAAATTGGACAAGTATCAATATAGGAATAAAGGGAATAAAATGATGTACACATAAAGGCCACACAATATAGCTAACAATACAGTAAATTCGATAAAGAAGAAAAATAATAAGTATCAACGGAAATTATGAAACAACACCAAAGATTGAATAAAACACAAACAAATCTAGAATGTAAATATATATCACGGACAAGTAATGTCTCAACAACTTCAACCCCTTCTATATCAAATTCTTAGTCATTTCCACGAGGTTCCGAACCTCGGACAACCCACCATTTACGGGTCCCAAAATTCGAACCCTAAGACTTGGCATCTTTCGCCCTCATTCGAGTACTAACTGCACGGACGACTCATGCGCCAATTGGGTCATTTCCATCCATTCGGTAAGTACAACAAGAGTGTTTATACTAGACAATAATAAAGAGCCCTAAATTCATTAATAGTACTTAACTACGTGTATGCTTGTGCAAGTGTCTTAACAAAATTCAACAACCAATAACCATAAGGGAAGAAAAGGGCAACACGTACATTGTCATCTCACAAATTTCGACACGAATAAACTCACATAGTAAGTGTTCATACACAAATCAACAACAAGGAATGTCTCCAGGCCAATGCAAGTATCACAAACAATCCCTGACATAGCCCACCTTGTCTTGCCAGGTGTGCAATAGTAAAGTATATGCCCGCCTTGTTTTGCCACACGTGCATAAACATGTTCCCACCTTGTCTCGCCACATGCGCAACCCACACATACATATGTCACACCGCATGTGCAATATCAATAGAAAACACGACATGGCAGAAACCTCGTGCAAACCCCCATATCAACAACCGCACGGAAGAAACCTCGTGCATCACAATAACCACAACAACACGACAGAAACCTCCTGCATCACCACAACAAGTACAACCACAAAAATTGACAATAATAAAAGATACGGTAGAATAAAAATAATGTATAAGAGTTGCACCCAAATGCACGGTTCAACAACAAGAAAACTCACACGAATCTGATAACTTCATATGAGGGCAAGTCAACTAAGGTATAGAATATCTAAACTTCTTTTAAGGTTGAGTAGTTACGAGGATATTCAACAATTTCACTTAAGGATAAGCAACAAGAGAATAATCATAACTTCAGTGAAGACCACAAACAATTAGAGGATGAGATGAAGATAATTACAATTTGATATAAGCAGTTAAGAGGACCCAGTATGACAGTAAAAAGGAGTAAATTTTTCAGATAAGTCAATTAGGAGTCAGATAGGCAAGAGGAGTAAATCCAAAAGTAAGAAATCCTACATCTAGGCAAGTAAATATGAAACTAGGAATTTGGAAATTCAATCATGCCAAGAACTATTCATACTCAGCGAATATAAGGACCTAAGATTCCAAAAGGGCAAATGTTTCACAAATAAGACCGAGCACGCACTCGTCACCTCGCGTACACAGACTACAACCAACATAGAAGACTCAAAATCCTAAGGGGAAATTCCCCAACACAAGGTTAGGCAAGATACATAGCTCGACGGCGAAAACCCGGTACTCTAAAATGAAGTTCTCGGGCAAAAAGACCACCGGATGGCTCAAAATCAACTATAACTTTCAAAATACACATAAAACGTATAAGGAACTACTGTGAATAATAAAGTTTCAGTCTTTAGATAAATATATAAAAATCGACTCAAAATTCGACCCTCGGGTACGCACCTCGGAACCCATCAAATTTTACAAAATATGAATACCCATTCGAATACGAGTTCAATGATACAAAATATATCAAATTCCGATACCATTTGGTCCCTCAAATCACGATTTTTCATTTTAGAAATTTTCTTTAAAAACCAACATTTTTCTCAACTCAAAACACAAATTAAATGATGAAAATAAAGATTAAATCATGGAATATATTTAATTCTAGTCGAAGAACACTTACCCAATCGAATTTCGTGAAAAAACCCACCAAAAATCGCCAAGAACCGAGCTCTAGAATTCGAAACATGATAAAAATGGCCTAACCCTCGATTTGGGATTATAATTTCTTTGCCCAAATTTTTAAGCATTGCGATCAAGAGAGTTTAAGTGTGATCACATAGAGGAAAATAATTACAGGCCTAAAATATGCTATACGATTGCGTATGGACTGATGCGGTCGCATAGAAGGAAAGTATTTTCTAACAAAAAAATGTTTTATGCAATCGCGTGTGGAATGATGCGATCGCATAGAAGGAAAATGTTCACTGACCAAAAATGTGCTATGCGATCGCGTATGAAATGATGCGATCACGAAGAGTAAAACCAGAAGACAGAATCAACATCGAAGAATAGAAGAAAATTGACACGAAGCCCATCCGAAACACACCTGAGGCCCCCGGGACCCCGTCTAATCACAAAAACAAGTCATATAACCTAACACGGACTCGCTCGAGGTCTCACATCACATAAAACAACGCCGAAACGATGAATCAAACAAAAAATCAAACTTATAAATTTTTAAATCTTCAAATATCAAAACTCGTGCAGAAACCAATCAATTTATGACGACCCAAAGGGTCATCACCTATTTTATTACCCATTCCGTACTCCCGTGTCCTTGAAAACCTCATTTGTAGTTGCCTCGATTTGCGTGCACAGCCCGGGCGCATAGCCGGACAACTTAAATATGAAATTCTGTGAAACAAATGCTAAGATTTGATATTAAAATGAATAAATTTGTCTACGGACAACATTTTGGGTAGACGGACCTGGACTCGTGATTTGACGGTCCCCGAGGGTCCGTAGGAAAATATGGGACTTGGGCGTATGCCCGGAATCAAATTCCGAGGTCCTAAGCCCGAGAAATGAATTTTTGAGTAAAATTGTTTTCTGAAAATATTTAAGGAAATTGAAAATGAAATCTGATTAAAAAGTGATGGTATCGGGCCCGTTATTTGGTTCCGGCGCCCGGTGCGAGTCGTATATATGGTTTAAGAACCTTCTGTAAAGTTTGGTTGAAATCAGACGTCATTTGATGGGTTTCGGACATAAAATGGAAAATTTGATGTTTTACGAAATTCGATAGAATTCATGAATTTTGAGGCCTAATTCAATGTATATGATGTTGTTTTGGCGATTTGATCGCACGGATAAGTTCGTAGGATGTTGCGGGAGTTATCTGTGATATTTGGAATCATTCCGAGTTGTATAGGTCTGTTCGGCCCGTTGTTAGCGAAGTTTAGAAACATTAAAATTCCTAAGTTTGGTTCTTGAGGTTTGGGGGTGTGATATCTAGTTTTAGCGTTGTTTTAAATGTTCTGAAGGCTCGAGCGAGTCCGTACTAGGATTTGGGACTCGTTGGTATATTTGGACTAGGGCTCGGGTGGTCTCAGGTGCCTTTCGGGCACCTAACAGGGATAAAAACCAGCAAACAAGGCAGCTGGTGCACCTGCTCTGGTATGACCGCAGGTGCGGTTGCCCAACATTAGGTGCGAGGCCGCAGGTGCGGTCCCAGGCATCGCAGGAGCGATCCCCAGTGGCCTGGCCAGCCATCGCAGGTGCAGAGCATTTTTCGCAGGTGCGCGACCGCAGTTGCGGTCTCCACTTCGCATGTGCGATCCCAGCCCCCCTAGCCCTATTCTGCAGGTGCGGTCCCTAGAGCCGTACGTACGAGTTCACTGTTCAGGCAGTGAGTTTTAAAAACGGGTTTTAAACCCATTTTTCTCATTTTCCATCTTCTTCCTTAGGCGATTTCCTCCATTTTTAAGAGCTATCAACCAGGTCTCATAAGGTAAGTGAATTCCACCTGGAAATTTGTTTCATGCATGCATCCTAGCCTAATTAACTACATAAACTAGTGCAAAAATTCAAGAAATTTGGTAGTAGCCTAGAACTTGTGATCACTTTAGAATTTTCTGTGAATTGGCCATGAAATCAAGTAAAAATCGTATATTTATGATCCTTAGGCTTTGGGTGAGTGTTCCCTTCGAGAATTTAAAGAATCCGAGCGAGCGGGTCCGGGGTCGAATTTTGATAATTTTGGAAGAATGCTAGGAAATGGATAGTTAGGCCATGTAATTGAATCATTGAATCCGAATTGATATACTTGAGTTGATTATGTCTAGATAATACCATTCCGGAGTCGAATTCTAAGGGAAAGGCGGTGTTAGAGGGTTGATTGCTATACTTTGGACCCGAGGCAAATGTTTGGTCTAACCTTAGCTTGAGGTAATAGGAGTTGAGTATTATTTGCTATTTGCGAATTGTCAAATACGATGTATAGGCATGGTGAAGAGTATCTATATATTGGTGTCTAGCATGACTGTGAGTCCCTATATTGTGAATATTCTGACTTTGTTGTAATTTCTATGCCTAATTGAGGATTTCTATATGTTGTAAGGGGCATGTGAAGAGAATTGTAATCTTTAAGCATCTTTGGAGCATTGGCTCAAATTAATATATGAGATAATTACATCTTTGGAGCATTAGCTCAAATTGTGAAAGGAATGATGAAGGAATATGAGATAATTACATCCTTTGGAGCATTGGCTCGAGTAATAGAATAAATTATGGAAATGGAAGTGAAAGAAAGAGAAAGAGTTATTGAAATGTACCCTTGCTGGGTCATCGTTGTATAGTTCTCTTGTCGAGATTTAATTGTTTAATTGATGTTCCCTTGCCGGGATTTAATTGTTTAATTGATGTTCCCTTGCCGGGATTTAATTGTTTAATTAATGTTCCCTTGCAAGGATTTCTATTTTTACTCGGTTTATTGCCTTGCCCTTGTTTGTGATTGTTGTTGGGGTGAGGAAGAGTGTTAAAGCACGAAGGGTGATGTCGTGCCGTGTTTTATATTATTATGCACGAGGGGACATTCCGTGCCATGTTTATATTTATTATGCACGAGGGGACATTCCGTGCCATGTTTATATTGATTATGCACGAGGGGACATTTCCTGCCCTGTCTATGTTTATTATGCACGAGGGGACATTCCGTGCCACGTTTATACTTATTGTACGAGGGGACATTTCGTTCCATGTTTAAATTGTTTATGCACGAGGGGACATTCCGTGCCATGTTTTATATTATTATTATGCATGAGGGGACATGTGTGCCGCATCTTTCACTATTTAATTTGTGTTGTTATTTCCCGTGATTATTTTCAGATATTTCAGACTGTTGTTTTAGTTTCTGTCATTTCAGTATTTGCTATCTCTTAACCCCATCATGTTCTCCCCGTAATTGTATTTTTGTTTAATTTCTGTTATATTATTGAACTGCACAGGTACATTTTGTTGTCGTGTCTTAGCCTCGTCACTACTTCGCCGAGGTTAGGCTCGGCACTTACTCAGTGCATGGGGTCGGTTGTACTGATGCTACGCCTGCACTTCTTTATGTTATGCAGATTACGCAGCCGGACCCGTAGGACATCATTAGTGGGAGTGTCTTCCAGCTTAGAGTCTTCAAGGTATACCCGCTGGCGTTCGTGGGCCTTGGCGTCTCTCCCATCCCTATGTTTTCGTTTCTGTCTTATTTTTCCTCTAGTTTCATAGACAGTCAAGTATTTCCTTTCAGACTTGTATTTAGCACTCTTATAGACAGGTCGTGAGTTTGTGACTCTAGGTTTTGGAAAAATTTACGCGTTGTTGTATTATGTTGTCCTTATTTAGTTTGAAACCATATTTATTTCCGCTGTTAAGTTGTGAACCGTTTAGATTATCCTATTAAACTGATGTTAATATGCTAGTTTATCTATACACGTTGGCTTGTCTAGCGGGTTCA
Organism: Nicotiana knightiana; assembly: GCA_005239525.1. Lineage (NCBI taxonomy): Eukaryota > Viridiplantae > Streptophyta > Magnoliopsida > Solanales > Solanaceae > Nicotiana > Nicotiana knightiana. The sequence goes on along the minus strand of ML386858.1, from coordinate 225,821 downwards.
ACGTTGGACGCCATCATGGCCCGATGGTGGTATTTGTGACAAGTTGGCATCAGAGCTCTAGGTTACTTAGGTCTCACAACTCACGGACAACTTGGTAGAGTCTGAGGGATCGGTACAGAGACGTCTGTATTTATCCCCCAGAGGCTGCAAAGTTAGGATGACTACATATTTCTTTTCTTCTCTGTCGTGCGCAATGATTCTGAGTACTGATTGAGTTTCTATTCTATTCTCTCGCAGATGGCGAGGACGCGTGCTTCCCTTGGTTCTGCCCAGCAGCCTGACACTCATGCTACAACTCCTACTCGGGGTTGAGGTTGAGGACGAGGCCGTGCTAGAGGCCGAGGCCGGGGTCAGGCTCAGCCTAGAGAAGCAGCCCCAGTGGAGGACCCTTAGGTCGAGTCTGACGATGAGGTCACTGTTCCGGCAGTCCCAGTTGGACAAGCTTAGGTCCCAGAGGGGTTCATAGCTACCCCAGTGCTTCAGGATGCCCTTGTCTGTCTAGTCGGACTCATGGAGAGTGTAGCACAGGCGGGTCTTCTTCCTACAGCACCAGCCGCCTCTCAGGCTTGGGGAAAGTGACCAGACTCCTGCCGCCCGTGTACCAGAGCATCTAGCTCAATAGTGTCATACTCCGGCACCTCAGCCAGTCGGAGTAGCTTAGCCGGGTATTGCAGCACCGGTAGTAGAGGGAGCAGCTATGTCAGCAGATGCTTTGTGAAGACTGGACAGGTTCACTAAGTTATTTACTGTACTTTTTCTGGTTCACCATCAGAGGACCCCCAGGATTATTTGGACAGCTACCATGAGGTTCTTCGGAATGTGGGTATAGTGGAGTCGAACGGGGTTGACTTCACTACTTTTCGGTTATCTGGCGCATCCAAGAGTTGGTGGAGAGATTATTGATTAGCCAGACCAGCTGGATCTACACATTTGACTTGGAATCAGTTCTCAGAGGTATTTTTGGGGAAGTTCCTTCCCATTACTAAGAGAGAGGACCTTCGGAGGCAGTTTGAGCTTCTCCAACAGGGAACCATGTCCGTCACTCAGTACGAGACCAGGTTCATCACTCTAGCCCGACATGCTCTTATGATACTTCCCACTGATCGGGAGAGGGTTCGAAGATTTATCGAGGGATTGGCCCGGCCTATCAGACTTCAGATGGCTAGAGAGTCAGGCACATATATATCGTTCCGGGATGCGGTCAATGTGGGCAGGATGATTGAGATGATTTTGTCACAGGGTGGTGGTCAGGGGGGCTGACAATAGGCCCCGTCATTTCGGTCGTTTCAGTGGAGCCTCATCTGGGGGCAAGGATTCTTCAAGCAGAGGTCATCCTCCCAGACCTTTTCAGTCAGCTCTCCAGGTTTCCCATGGTACTTCAGGTGGTCGTTGTTATCAGACGCACCATTCCGATCAGCATCCTTACAGTGCGTCACCCGCACCTATCGGTGCACCGCTGCTTCAAAATTTCCAGGGTGGTTATCAGGGTCGACATGGCCAGTTCCAGAGTCAGCAGTCACATCAGCAGAGGCCTTGCTATACTTGCGGTGGTTTGGGGCATAATTCCAGTTTTTCCCCCGAGGTTCTGGTGGGTCTCAGCATCAGGGTTCTCGTGCCATGATACAGGCACCGGGTGTTCCACAGCCTGACCAGCCAGCTAGAGGTCGGGGTAGAGGTGCTAGAGGTGGAGGTAGAGGTCATAGAGGTGGAGCTCAGGCCCCGGAGGTGGAGGCCAGCCAGCAGCCGGCCGTCCCAGAGATGTAGTTCAGGGTGGTGGGGCCCAGCCCCGATGTTATGCTCTTCCAGCTAGGCCAGAGGCTGAGTCTTAAGATGCAGTCATTACAGGGACTATTCGGGTTTGTGACAGAGATGCTTCTGTGCTATTTGATCCAGGGTCTACGTATTTGTATGTGTCCTCTTATTTTTTACCATACTTGGTCATGCCTAGTAATCCACTGAGTATTCCTATTTATGTATCTACACCGGTGGGTGATTCTATCGTGGTCGATCGAGTCCATCGTTCTTGTGTTGTGGTGATTGGGGTCTTGAGACCTGTGTTGATTTGTTTATTTTAGGTATGGTCGACTTTGATTTATATTGAGGATGGATTGGTTATCCCCATATCATGCTATCTTGGATTGTCATGCGAAGACGGTGACCTTATCTTACCGGATTTTCCCCGTTTGGAGTGGAAAGGAACTCCTGGTCATTTTACCCGCAGTGTTATTTCGTACGTGCAGGCTCGGCGTATGGTCGAGAAGGGGTGTTTGGCTTATTTGGCTTATGTGCGCATTTCCAGCATTGAGGTTCCCTCTATTGATTCGGTGCCCGTGGTTCATGAGTTTCCTGAGGTCTTCCCTTCAGACCTGCCGAGGGTACCACCCTACAGAGACATTGATTTCTGCATTGATCTGGCTCCGAGCACCCAGCCCATTCCTATTCCACCGTATCGCATGGCCCCGCCAGGGTTAAAGGAACAGTTGCAGGATTTGTTTTGGAAAGGTTTCATTAGACCCAGCATTTTTCTTTGGGGTGCTCCAGTATTATTGGGGAGAAAAATGATGGTTCGATGAGGATGTGCATTGATTACCGGCAATTGAACAGGGTTACAATCAAGAATACGTATCCACTGCTGAGGATTGATGATTTGTTCGATCAGCTTCAAGGTGCCAAGGTATTTTCAAAGATAGACTTGAGATCTGGTTACCATCAGTTGAGGATTAGGGCATCCTGTTGTCCTTAAGACAACTTTCAGCACTCGGTATGGGCATTACGAGTTTTTAGTCATATCGTTTGGGTTGACAAATGCCCCAGCATCTTTTATGGATTTGATGAAACGAGTGTCCAGGCCTTATTTTGACTCGTTCGTGATAGTCTTCATTGATGATATATTGATACACTCCTGCAGTCATGAGGAGCACGAGCAGCATCTCAGAGTGGTTCTTCAGACTCTGAAACATAGCCAGCTATATGCAAAGTTTTCGAAGTGTGAGTTCTAGTTCAGTTCAGTTTCATTCCTGGGTCATGTCGTATCAGCAGAGAGTATTCATGTTGACTCGAAAAAGATTGAGGCAGTCAAGAACTGGCCTAGACCAGCATTAGCTACAGAGATTCAGAGTTTCTTGGGATTGGCAGGCTATTATCGTCGGTTCGTGGAGGGGTTCTCATCTATTGCAACCCCGGTGACCAGGTTCACCCAGAAGGGTTCCCAGTTTAGATGGTCGGACGAGTGTGAGGCGAGCTTCCAGAGGCTCAACACAGCTATGACTACGGCACTGGTATTGGTTTTGCCCACAAGTTCAGGGCCTTATACAGTCTATTGTGATGCTTCCCGTATTGGGCTTGGTGTAGTGTTGATGCAGGATGGAAAGGTCATTGCTTATGCTTCGAGGAAGTTAAATATTCATGAGAAGAACTATCCTGTGCATGATTTGGAGTTGGCAGCCATTGTCCACGCATTGAAGATTTGGATGCACTATCTGTATGGCGTGGCGTGTGAGGTGTTCGCGGATCATAAGAGTCTTCAGTACTTGTTCAAGCAAAATGAGTTAAATTTGAGGCAAAGAAGGTGGTTAGAGTTGTTGAAGGATTATGACATTACTATCTTATATCACTCGGGGAAGGCCAATGTGGTGGCCGATGCTTTGAGTAGGAAGTCAACTAGCATGGGCAGTCTTGCTTTTACTCTGGTCAGTCAGAGGCCGCTTGCCTTGGATGTTTAGGACTTGGCCAATCGATTTGTGAGGTTGGATATTTCCGAGCCTAGTCGAGTGTTGTCTTGTACAGTCACTCGTTCTTCATTATTAGAGCGTATCCGTGATCGGCAGTTTGATGATCCCCATTTGTGTGTCCTTAGAGATACGGTGCAACACGAAGGTGCCAAGCAGGTGACCTTAGATGATGATTGTGTTTTGAGATTGCAGGGGAGATTTTGTGTGCCCAATGTTGATAAGATTTGAGAGTTGATTTTAGAGGAGGCCCATAGTTCCCGGTACTTTATTCATCCGGGCGCCGCGAAGATGTATCATGATTTGCCGTAGCATTATTGGTGGCGTAGAATGAATAAGGATATTGTGGTGTATGTGGTGCGGTGTTTGAATTTTCAACAGGTTAAGTATGAGCATCAGAGGCCTGGTGGTTTATTTCAGAGGATTGAGCTTCCCGAGTGGAAGTGGGAGAGGATCACTATGGACTTCGTTACTGGACTTCCATTGACCGGGAAGAAGTTCGATGCAGTTTGGGTCATTGTTGATAGGCTGACCAAGTCAGCGGATTTCATTCCTGTGATAGTTTCCTATTCATCCGAGAGGTTAGCTGAGATCTATATCCGGGAGATTGTTCGCCTTCATGTTGTGCCGGTATCTATCATTTTGGACCAGGGCGCGCAGTTCACCTCGCATTTCTGGGGAGCAGTTCAATGAGAGTTAGGCACCCAGGTGGAGTTGAGCACAACATTTCATCCTCATACGGATGGGCAGTCCGAGCGGATTATTTAGATATTGGAGGATATGCTCCGAGCTTGTGTTATTGACTTTGGAGGATCATGGGATCAGTTCTTGCCTTTAGCAGATTTTGCCTACAACAACAGCTACCAGTCGAGTTTCCAGATGGCTCTTTATGAGGCTTTATATGGTAGGCGGTGTCAATCTCCGATTGGATTGGTTTGGGCTGGGAGAGGCTCGGTTGTTGGGTACAGATTTGGTTGAGGAGGCCTTGGAGAAGGTCAGGATCATTCAGGATAGGCTTCGTACAGCTCAGTCTAGGCAAAAGATCATGGTTGGTGAGAGAGTATTGCTCCGAGTGGTCGCCTATGAAGGACGTGATGAGATTTGGGAAGAAGGGAAAGCTTAGGCCTAGATTCATTGGCCCGTTTGAGATTCTTGATCGAGTGGGAGAGTGTCTTATAGACTTGCATTGCCCCCTAGCTTATCAGCCGTGCATCTAGTTTTTCATGTGTCCATGCTTCGGAGGTATCACGGCGATCCAGCCCACGTGGTAGATTTCAGTACTGTCCAGTTGGAGAAAGACTTATCTTACGAGGAGAAGCCGGTAGCTATTCTAGACCGGCAGATTCGTCAGTTGAGATCCAAGGGTTTCCCTTCTGTTCGTGTTCAGTGGAGAGGTCAGCCTCCTGAGTCATCGACCTGGGAGTCCGAGTCCGATATGCGGAGCCGTTACCTTCATTTATTTCCTGACTCAAGTACTTCCTTCTTTTATCCGTTCGAGGATGAACGACTGTTTTAGAGGTGGAGAATGTGACGACCCAAAGGGTCATCACCGATTTTATTACCCATTCCGTACTCCCGAGGCCTTGAAAACCTCATTTGTAGTTGCCTCGATTTGCGTGCACAGTCCGAGCGCGTAGCCGGACAACTTAAATATAAAATTCTGTGAAAAAAATGCTAAGATTTGAAATTAAAATGAATAAATTTGACTATATTCAACATTTTAGGTAAACGGACCCGGACCCGTAATTTGACGGTCTCGAAGGGTCCGTAGGAAAATATGGGACTTGGGTGTATGCCCGGAATCGAATTCTGAGGTCCCAAGCCTGAGAAATGAATTTTTGAGTAAAACTGTTTTCTGAAAATATTTAAGGAAATTGAAAATGAAATCTGATTAAAAAGTGATGGTATCGGGCTCGTATTTTGGTTCCGGCACCCGGTACAGGTCATATATATGGTTTAAGCACCTTCTGTAAAGTTTGTTTGAAATCGGATGTCGTTTGACGGGTTTCAGACTTAAAATGGAAAATTTGATGTTTTATGAAATTTGATAGAATTCATGGATTTTAAGGCCTAATTCGATATATATGATGTTGTTTTGGCGATTTGATCGCACAGATAAGTTCGTAGGATGTTGCGGGAGTTATCTGTGAAATTTGGTATCATTCCGAGTTGTATAGGTCAGTTCGGCACGTTGTTAGCGAAATTTAGAAACCTTAAAATTCCTAAGTTTGGTTCTTGAGGTTTAAGGGTGTGATTTCAAGTTTTAGCGTTGTTTTGAATGTTCCGAAGGCTCGAGCGAGTCCGTAATATTATTTGGGACTCGTTGGTATATTTGGACTAGGGCTCGGGTGGGCCCAGGTGCCTTCCAACAACCTAACTGGGCTAAAAACCAGCAAACAAGGTTGCTGGTGCACGTGCTCTGGTGTGACCGCAGGTGCGATTGCCCAGCATCACAGGTGCGAGATCGCAGGTGTGGTCCCAGGCATCGCAGGTGCAATCACCAGTAGCCTGGCCAGCCATCGCTAGTGCGGAGCATTTCTCGCTGGTGCGAGACCTCAGGTGCGGTCTCCACTTCGCAGGTGCGATCCAAGACCCCCTAGCCAAATTCCGCAGGTGCGAGATTCTTCTCGCAAGTGCGAGACTGCAGGTGCGGTCCCTAGATCCGTAGGTGCAAGTTCACTGTTCAGACAGTGAGTTTTAAAGACGGGTTTTAAACCCATTTTTCTCATTTTCCATTTTCTTCCTTAGGCGATTTCCTCCATTTTTAAGGGCTATCAACCAGGTCTCATAAGGTAAGTGAATGCCACCTGGAAATTTGTTTCATGCATGCATCCTAGCCTAATTAACTACATAAACTAGTGCAAAAATTCAATAAATTGGGTAGTAACCTAGAACTTGTGGTCACTTTAGAATTTTCTGTGAATTGGCCATTAAATCAAGTAAAAATAGTATATTTATGATCCTTAGGCTTTGGGTGAGTGTTCCCTTCAAGAATTTCAAGAATCCGAGCGAGCGGGCCCGGGGTCGAATTTTGATAATTTTGGAAGAATGCTAGGAAATGGATAATTAGGCCATGTAATTGAATCATTAAATCCTTATCGATATACTTGAGTTGATTATGTCTAGATAATACCATTCCGGAGTCGAATTCTAAAGGAAAGGCACTGTTAGAGGAATGAGTGCTATACTTTGGACCCGAGGTAAGTGTTTGGTCTAACCTTAGCTTGAGGGAATAGGAGTTGAGTATTATTTTCTATTTGCTAATAGTCAAATACTATGTATAGGCATTGTGACGAGTATCTATACATTGGTGTCTAGCATGACCGTGAGTCCCTATATTGTGAATATTCTGAGTTTGTTGTAATTTCTATGCCTAAGTGAGGATTTCTATACATTGTAAAAGGCATGTGAAGGAAATTGTAATATTTATACATCTTTGGAGCATTGGCTCAAATTAATATATGAGATAATTACATCTTTGGAGCATTAGCTCAAATTGTGAAATGAATGATGAAGGAATATGAGATAATTACATCCTTTGGAGCATTGGCTCGAGTAATAGAATATATTATTGAAATAGAAGTGAAAGAAAGAGAAAGAGTTATTGAAATCTACCCTTGCCGGGTCATCGTTGTATAGTTCCCTTGCCGGGATTTAATTGTTTAATTGATTTTCCCTTGCCGGGATTTAAAGATTTAATTGATGTTCCCTTGCCGGGATTTAATTGTTTAATTGATGTTCCCTTGACGGGATTTCTATTTTTACTATTTTTATTGCCTTGCCCTTGTTTGTGATTTCTGTTTGGATGAGGAAGAATGCTAAAGCACGAAGGGTGATGTTGTGCCGTGTTTTATATTATTATGCACGAGGGGACATTCCGTGCTATGTTTATATTTATTATGCACGAGGAGACATTCCATGCCATGTTTATATTCATTACGCACGAGGAGACATTCCGTGCCATGTTTATATTGATTATGCACGAGGGGACTTTCCGTGCCATGTCTATATTTATTATGCACGAGGGGACATTCCGTGCCACGCTTATATTTATTATGCACGAGGGGACATCCTGTGCCATGTTTAAATTGGTTATGCACGAGGGGACATGCTGTGCCGCATCTTTCACTGTTTAATCTGTGTTGTCATTTCCCGTGATTATTTTCAAATATTTCAGATTGTTGTTTTCGTTTCTGTCATTTCAGTATTTGCTATCTCTTACCCCCAGCATGTTCTCCCCGTAATAGTATTCTTGTTTAGTTTCTGCTATATTATTGAAATGCACAGGTACATTTTGTTGTCCTGTCTTAGCCTCGTCACTACTTCCCGGAGGTTAGGCTCGACACTTACTCAGTACATGGGGTCGGTTGTACTGATTCTACTCTTGCACTTCTTTATGTTGTGCAGATTATGCAGCTGGACCCGGAGGACATCATTAGTGGGAGTGTCTTCTAGCTTATCCTAGAGGCTTCAAGGTATACCCGCTGGCGTTCGTGGGCCTTGGTATCTCTCCCATCCCTATGTCTTCGTTTCTCTCTTGTTTTCCCTCTAGTTTCAGAGACAGTCATGTATTTCCTTTCAGACTTGTATTTAGCACTCTTATAGACAGTTCGTGAGTTTGTGACTCCAGGTTTTGGGAAAATTTACGCGTTGTTGTATTATGTTGTCCTTATTTAGATTGAAAACATATTTTTTTCCGTTGTTAAATTGTGAACCGTTTAGTTTATCCTACTAAATTGATATTAATATGCTAGTTTATCTACACACGTTGGCTTGTCTAGCGGGTTCAACGTTAGACGCCATCACGACCTGATGGTGGAATTTCGGGGTGTGACACGTTTCACCCCGGAATGACGCCAAATTTTGCAGACAAGTCATAACTGACACAACGGACCTACAACCGCCCTCAGAATTCAATTCCAAGCCCGATATCAAAATTTCACCTATTGGCCGAAATCGCCGAAATTCTTCGTCGAATTACCTCAAATTAGTCTACAGACCTCCAAAACCAATTTCGGACGCGCGCCTAAGTCCAAAATAATCATACGAAGCTGTTGTCATCACCCAAAACTCATTCTGAGGCCGTTTACTCAAAAGTCAAACCTCTGGTCAACTTCCATCACTTAAGCTTCAAAACTTGAAATTTTCCTTCCAATTCGACTTCGGATTATCCGGTAACTGAATCCAACCACGCACGCAGGTTGATATACATAATGTGAAGCTGATCAAGACTTTACTCCACCGAACGGAGCTTAAATTCCCAAAATGACCGGTCGGGTCGTTACATTCTTCTCCTCTTAAAACAAACATTCGTCCTCGAACATGCCAAGATTCACTTCGAACTCATCCAATAACTAAATACGCACTTCCAACACACACCAGCGGGTGATCCCACGTCACCCCAACCTACATAAGCCCGATGACGGCATCACAACTGCAATTTAGCCTTCCTATCACCTCCGATAAGCCTCATACCTTAATTTCTCACCTGCTACTCATTTCCAAAAGACCCGATTCTAAATCCATATCTGACATCACCCTCAACCAGCTGCATCAAATCATGCCTACACCCACAAAGGTATGACCACACAATATAGCACACCACACATAGGCTCATAATAACACTTTGGATCACAATAGCTGCGTGAAATCAATCCAGCACTGGCGATTAGCCTCATATCTGAAAGAAGTCTGCTTCCAAGCCCCATAATACTGATAATGATGCAATAAACACGAATACTTCATTATTAGACATCCGAATCACCAGGCCACAACTAACAGCACTAGGCACACATCCCGCAAGCTGGAACTCAGGGAACACATAACGAAAATGGTTGAATATGAAAAGAAAAATACATAAGGAAACTATCAAAAAATCCCGACAGGCACAACTCTCTATCAATGCTAACCTACGAAACAATATAACAAGGAAAGAATCAAAGCATATAAACGAATCACAAGGACCCCATCCTGATATAACTTCTATCACCGTACACATCCCGGTTCAAACACTTCAAATCGCACGAAATCACGAGGGTTTTGCCCTCAACTCTAAATCAAAAATAGGATATATATATAACTCACCAACTGAAAATTTTCACTAGATCACTTCCTTTAACAAAATTACAACACGTGTTGGCCCCCACATCGGTGGAGCATAAGAATCACAGCTCGTAACCACTATACTCAGGAATCACATCAAGCCTACTGTAGTGGACAACATGAATGTACTACTAGTCTAATATCCTTCAATAATAAATAGAAACAAACAATAGACATGGGCTACCACTCACAGAATCTCCCAACAGGAGCAAACATGAAAATAGATTGCAAAGCATTTAACTCACTGATAAACGAAACAACAAATGAGGGAAATCGTCCCGACCAGCAGAGCTATAATAAATTACAAATGGTGCCCCTTTGTAATAAATCAAAACCTACCTGTAATATAACATCTGGCACAACGGCCTCCAGCTTACTATACGAAACACATCAATGGGTCGCGCCTCCCCCTCTTTGGCGCCCTGTACTCACTTGAATCCCCTGCTGTAACACATCTGCCCAGAGCCTGGGACAATCTCTCACCTTGTGGCTGATATCTCCACACTCAAAAAAACCTCTCTGCTGACGTGGCTGTGGAAACTGTGCGGTACGAGTACTCTGAGACCCATGAGTACCTGAAACTCCATGCGAAGCCGGTAATGCAAATTGAATAGGCTGACCCATAAAACCTCTACTGTGTTGTACCCTGCCTCCATAGTAAGGACCAGTAGATCTGTCCTGCCTACAAGGCCTCCTCACCTCTCTTCCCTCTCTCTCCTGACCTTGTACGTCCTCCCCCTCACAGCCTCGCCTGCCATTTCTCTCTTAGTCCCGCCTGTCATCTCTCTCATGATCCAGCATGCCCTCAACTCTTCAAGAAATCCCTACCACCTGCTGAAATGAAACATCCGACTCTAACTCCCGAGCCATGCTGAACTGAATATCATGTCTGAGGCCCTCAATGAATCTACGAACATGCTCCCTAACTATAGCAACCAATGTTGGTGCGTGCCTGGCCAAATCACTGAATCTGACGGCATACTCTAATACGGACATAGTTCCTTGGCGCAGCCACTCAAACTCCTCGCGCCATGCATCTCGGAGGGTGGTACTTCTTGTACCTCTCAAGTTTAAGTTGTTTTTCCTCAAATGATGATGCCCTAAACACGGGCGGAACCATGACCACAGGTCGTGCTGCCATAACACCTGGAACCTAACCAACATGATCTCGCTGCTCTGGAGTGTGGGCGACGGGAGTCTGAGCTCCTCGCCCGCTCTGTGAGGTAGCTGGTGCATCCGGAATCAACCTCGCCTGAGTCAAGGTACCAATCATATCCCAGAACTGTGCCAAGGTCTCATGAAGTCCGGGTGTAACAACAGGCACCTCCTGCCTACCCCCAACTGGAACTGCTGGCGGCTCCTCAACGGCTCCTCTTGTAGGTGCTCTAGCTGCGGCACGTGCCCCTCATCGGCCTCTGCCTCTACCTCTTCCCTTGGCGGCATCTGCTCCGGAGGTAACATCCTCAGGATCTGCATATTGCGTCCTCACCATCTGTGAGAGAATGGAATGAGAATTTCAAACTTCAAGATCAATGAACTCACACGATAGGATAGAAGGAAGTGAAGTTATCCTAATAGTTCCGTAGCCTCTCCAAGATAAGTACAGACGTCTCCGTACCGATCAGCAAGACTCTACTAAATTTGCTTATGACTTGTAGCACCTATGAACCTAAAGCTCTGGTACCAACTTGGCACGACCCAAATTTCCCTCCGTTGGGTATCATGATGGCATCTAGTCTTAAGGACTAGGTAAGGCAAATATTCATGGAATAAAAACAATAATAATAAAATCAAATATTTTTCTAAAATAAATAATTCTTTATACATTGCATATTCCCAAAACCTGGTAGTACAATTCATAAGATTTATAGAGTTTACTAAAACATCTAATTACAATTGTTTGGAAGTAAGCAAAAACAATGTAAATGCAAAATAGGAAGGTGACTCCGAAGCCTGCGAGCGCAACGACAGGTTTACCTGGAGTCTCCTTGGCAAGAGTCCGCACAGCTACTAACGATCAATACCTGGATCTACACAAAAATATACAGAACAGTAGTATGAACACACCACAACGGTGCCCAGAAAGTATCAAGACTAACCTCGGTGAAGTAGTGACGAGGACTAGTCAAAACACCCACTAGCCTAATAAACTAGACAAGTATCAATATAGGAATAAAGGGAATAAAATGATGTACACATAAAGGCCACACAATATAGCTAACAATACAATAAATTCCATAAAGAAGGAAAATAATAAGTATCAGCAGAAACAATGAAGCAACACAAAGATTGAATAGCACACAAACAAATCTAGAATGCAAATATTTATCACGGACACATAATGTCTCAACAAATTCAACCCCTTCTATATCAAATTTGTAGTCATTTCCACGGGGTTACGAACCTCGTACAAACCACCATTTACGGGTCCCAATATTCGAACCCTAACACTTGGCATCTTGCACCCTCATTCGAGTACTAACTGCACGGACGACTCACGCGCCAATTGGGTTATTTCCACCCATTCGGTAAGTACAACAAGAGTGTATATACTTGACAACAATAAAGAACCCTAAATCTATTAATAGTAATTAACTACGTTTATTCTTGTGTAGGTGTCCTAACATGATTCAACAACCAATAAGCATAAGGGAAGAAAAGGACAACACGTACATTGTCATCTCACAAATTTCCACATGAATAAACTCACGTAGTAAGTGTTCAAATACGCAAAATAAACAATAAGGAATGCCCCAAGTATCACAAACAATCCCTGACATAGCCCACCTTGTCTCGCCACGTGTGCAATAGTAAAGTATATGCCCGCCTTGTTTCGCCACACGTGCATAAACATGTTTCCACCTTGTCTCGCCACATACGCAACCCACATATACATATCCTGCCTTGTCACACCGCATGTGCAATATCAATAGAAAACACAGCATAGATTAAACCTCGTGCAAACCCCCATATCAACAACCGCATGGCAGAAACCTCCTGCATCACAATAACCACAATATCACGGAAGAAACCTCGTGCATCACCACAACAAGTACAACCAAAAAAATTGAAAATAATACAAGATACGGTAGACACATCAATTCAAGAACCTTTGATCACAAGAAAATCAAGGCTAGTTCACGAAGATAAGCACAACAAAGAATATTAGGCATAATAAGGACAACTCAACAGGGAAGAAAAAAAATAACATATAAGAGTTGCACCCAAATGCACGGTTCAACAACAAGAAAACTCACACGAATCTGATAACTCCCTATAGGGGCAAGTCAACTAAGGTATAGAATATCTAAACTTCTTTTAAGGGTGAGCAGTTACGAGGATATTCAACAATTTCATTTAAGGACAAGCAGCAGGAGGATAATCATAACTTCAGTTAAGACAAAAAACAATTGCAGGATCAGATTAAGATAATTACAATTTGAGATAAGCAGTTAAGAGGACCTAGCATGACAGTAAATGGAGTAAATTCTTCAGATACATTAATTAGGAGTTAGATAGGCAAGAGGAGTAAATCCAAAAGTAAGAAATCCTACATTTAGGCAAGTAAAGATGAAACTAGTAATTTGGAAATTCAATCATGCCAAGAACAATTCATACTCAGCGAATATAAGGACATAAGATTCCAAAAGGGAAAATTTTCCACAAATAAGTCTGAGCACGCACTCGTCACCTCACGTACACGGACTACAACTAACATAGAAGACTCAAATCCTAAGGGGAAATTTCCCCACACAAGGTTAGGCAAGATACTTACCTCGACGACGACAACCCGGTACTCTAAAATGAACTTCTCGGGCGAAAATACCTTCGGACTACTCAAAATTAGCTAAAACAACTTCAAAATATACATAAATGTATAAGGAACTATTCCGAATAATAAAGATTCAGTCTTTAGATAAAAATATAAAAATCGACTCAAAAGTCGACCCCTAGGCCCGCACCTCGGAACCCGTCAAATTTTCCAAAATCCGAATACAAATTCCAATACGAGTTCAACCATACAAAATTTATCAAATTCCGATACCATTTGGTCCCTCAAATCACGATTTTTCATTTTAGAAACCTTCTTCAAAAACCAACATTTTCCTCAACTCAAAACACAAATTAAATGATGAAAATATAAAATCATGGATTATATTTAATTCCAATCGAAGAACACTTACCCAATCGAATTTCATGAAAAACCCACCAAAAATCGCCATGAACCGAGCTCTAGAAGTCAAAATGTGATAAAAATGGCCTAACCCTCGATTTTGGAATATAATCTATTTGCCCAGATTCTTAAGCAGTGCGATCGAGAGAGTTTAAGTGCGATCACGTAGAGATTGCTGGCCTAAAATGTGTTATGCGATCGTGTAAGGACTGATGCGATCGCATAGAAGGAAAATATTTACTGACCAAAAAATGTGCTATGCCATCGCGTGTGGAATGATGCGATCGCATAGAAGGAAGATGTTTACTGACCAAAAATGTGCTATGTGATCGCGTATGAAATCATGAGATCGTGAAGAGTAAAAATTGGGCGATTCAAAGAACACGACGCGATCGCGTCTATTTCTATGCGATCACATAGAAGAAAAAACAAAAGACAGAATCAACAGTGAAGAATCGAAGAAAATTGACCCGCCCCCGGACCCCGTCTAATCACACAAACAAGTCATATAACCTAACATGGACTCGCTCGAGGTCTCACATCACATAAAACAATGTCGAAACGATGAATCAAACCAAAATCAAACTTACAAATTTTCAGATCTTCAAATATCAAAACTCGTGCCGAAACATATCAATTCAACCCGGAACGACGTCAAATTTTGCAGACAAGTCATAAATGACACAACGGACCTACATCCACTCTAAAAATTCTATTCTAAGCCCGATATCAAAATTTCACCTATCGGCCAACACTGAAGTTCTAACTTTCGCCGAATTACCTCAAATTACTCTATGGACCTCCAAAACAAATTTCGGACGCACGCCTAAGTCCAAAATAATCATACGAAGATTTTGGCATCACCCACAACTCATTCCGAGGATGTTTACTGAAAGTCAAACCTCCGGTCAACTTCCATCAATTAAGCTTCAAAAATTGAAAATTTCCTTCCAATTCGACTCCGATTATCCGGTAACTGAATCCAACCACGCACGCAGGTTGATATACACAATGTGAAGCTGATCAAGACCTTACGCCACCGAACGGAGCTTAAATTCCCAAAAATGACCGGCCGGGTCGTTACAAGTACTCTTGGACCGTGGGTCATGGACTCATGCGCTTCTGATGACATCTCTAGTAATATTATCACTTTTGTCGAATATTGCATATTCACAGTCTCTTCCTACTATTAATTTAGCCAATGGATTCCAAAATAATATAAAGGAATTGGACAAGCTAGTCCTCTATCTTCTGTCACTCTAGATTATATTTTTTAATGTCCCTGGCTGTCCTTTTAGTCTTGCATGTGTTAGTCATTTGACTCGTGCCCTCTATTGTATTATACATTTTATTGATGATTCTTTTTTATGCAGGACCGCAGTATGGGACAGACAATTGGTACAGGGCATGAATCACATGGCCTTTACTAATTTAACTTACTCAATCCCTCCATATCATGTGCAGTTATAGATTCTCCAAACCTAATTCAGAGACGTTTAGGACATTCGACTTTATCCAAGCTTCAGAATATGGTGCCTAGTTTTTCTAGTTTGTCTAAATTAGATTGTGATTCGTGTCAGTTTGGGAAACATACCCAAGCCACCTTTTCGCGTAATGTTGAGAGTCATGCAAAGTCTGTTTTTCCTTTAGTTCATTCTGATATATAGGGTCCTAATAGAGTCAGTTCAACTTTGGGATTTGGTTATTTTTTAGTGTCGTTGATGATTATTCAAGATGTACTTAGTTTTTTAAATGAAAGATCAACCTAAGTAATTATCAATATTCCCGAGTTTTTTTGCTGGAATAAAAAATAAATTTGGTAGTTCTATTTGTACTTCTTGCAGTGATAATGCCTTAGAATATTTATAAATTCAGTTTTAGCAATTTATGACTTCTCAAGGAACTATTCATCAAATATATTTTACTTATACCCCTCAGCATAATGGGGTTGCAGAGAGAAAGAATAGGCATCTCACTGAGGCTGCTTGCACATTTGTCATTGAGTGTGATATTATGTTGCACTATTGGAGCAATGCAGTTCTCATAGCTTTTTATTTGATTAATCAGATGCCTTCATCTCCCATCCAGAATCAGATTTCGCATTCAGTATTGTTTCCAAGTCACCCTTATACTCTTTTCCTCCTCGTAATTTTTGGAGCACATGTTTTGTTCATAATTAGTTTCTGGGAAAGATAAATTAGTTCCTCGTTCTCTCAAGTATGTCTTCCTTGGTTATTCTCGTGCTCAGAAGGGATATCGTTGTTACTCATCTGATCTTCGTATGTAACTTATGTCAGTTGATGTCCAATTTTTTTAGTCTAGACCTTACTTTAGCTCTTCTGATCCCCTTGATATATCTGAGGTCTTACATATACCGACTTTTGAGGAGTTTACAATAGTTGTTCCTACACCCTCAGCCACAAAAGTCTTACCCATATCAATCATTGAGGAGTCTAGTGTTGTTCCTTATATATCTCTAGCCACAATAATACCACTCTTGACTTATACTCATCATCTGTGCCTAACATCAGGTTCAACTGATTCACATCCTACACCTGACCCTATCCTACTGTGGACTTGCCTTCTCCTAGTTCACCGATTGCTTTTTGGACTGGTATACGGATCATACTTAATCCTAATACTCATTATATCGGCTTAAGTTATCATCGTATGTCATCACCCTACTATGATTTTGTATCTTCTTTGTCCTCGTTTGCCATCCCTAAGTCTACAGGTGAATCACTGTCTCATTCAGGATATAGGCAGGCTATGATTGATGAGATGTCTACTTTACTTATGAGTGGTACTTCAGAGCTTGTTCCTCTTTCTTCAGGTAAATCTACTGTTGGTTGTCATTGGATTTATGCAGTCAATGTTTGTCCAGATGGAAAGGTTGATAATCTTAAGGCACGTCTTGTTGCTAAAGGATATACTCAGATATTTGGCTCAATTACAGTGATACTTTCTCCTTATAGCTAAAATAACATCAATCCACATTTTTCTATCCATGGCTATTGTTCTCCATTGGCCTATTTATCAGTTGGACATTAAGAATACTTTTCTTTATAGTGACCTTGAGTAGGGGTGTACAAAGAAAATCGATAAACCGCACCAAACCGATAATCCGAGTCAAATCGGGAAAAAACCCCGATTGTGGTTTGGTTTGATGTGGTTTGGTATTGGAAAAAAAAACCCGACCATAGTTGGTTTGGTTTTAACGAAAAAAATTCAAACCAAAATCAAACCAACCCGACATTACATTTATACAATTTTTAAATATATTCTATACATATAAATATTTATTGTACTATAATATATAAATTATTCTTAAACATGTTCACAATTTTATCTTTAAACATATTATTTAAAGTTTAGACGTAATATTATTGAATGGTCCAATAAGTTTTATAGTCCATAAAGGTAGTGTCACGACCCGTTTTGCCCTCAGAAAGGTATTGTGATGGCACATAGTCTCTACGACTAGGTAAGCCTAAAATTTGCGAAAAATAATAGAATCAAAAAATAAAGACAGAAAAGAACTCAAGTAGATATAACATAGCTGCTCAGCATGTACACTTTCACTTCCCAAAACCCGGAATGTCATGATAGTCACAAGATCTGTACTAAATGTAGCTCTATACAATGAAATAGTGAAAAATACATAAGTCCTCTATGCCTATACTAGAGTAGAAGGGGACTCGTAGGATTCTGCGGACGCGGCTGAATTACATCGCGGTCTCCTGGAAGCTTCTAGAACGACTCCTAGACACGATACTGGCTGCTGGTACTTGGATCTGCACATGGGGAAAACATGCACAGGAAAGGGTATGAGTACTCCACGTTCGGTACTCCGTAAGTTCCAAGCCTAACCCCAGTCAAGTAGTGACGAGGTCAGGTTGAGGCCCTACTGAGTTTTTAAAACAAGTCAATATAAAATTTAAAACAGTGAAATATAGATAAGCAGTGATAAACAAGATTAATGGAAACTGGAAGAATTAATAATAGAAGGAGACCCTCGGCTCAGCACAACATATATCTCAACAGTAAATGTGCAATGACGTACACAGGGAAAGCTCCCGGATCTCAGTCTGTAGTCACATTTAAATATGCTATGCAGTAGAGGGGGAAAGCTCTCGGATCTCCATCCGTAGTCCCAATTTAAATATGCATTTCAGTACAGGGGGAAAGCTCCCGGATCTCGGTCCGTAATCCCAATTTAAATATGCAATACAAAGTTTGTCGGATACGACTTAATTAAAGAGTCCAGGAAAGCAACAGTCAAGAATAGAGTAAAACTACCTAAGCATGGTGCAACTAGTAGAAAATAAGAGGAAATCAAGTAAGGACAGGTAGGTATGCTTACTCTTAAGCTAACTACTCAGTTAAGACAGGAAACAGTAATATAGGAATGAAAATGAGTGATTGCATGGAAGGAAAAATGGAATTTTAGCAACAATGAGCCGTGTACGCACTCGTCACCTCACGTACACGACGTCCACATAACAAATTCAGTATAAAAATGCCTAAGGGAAAGTCCCCAACACAGAGTTAAGCAAGCCACTTACCTTGATTTTGCTAATCAACTCAATATCACGCTCTAGCCACGAGTATCCAACTCCGGGTGGCCCAAATCTAGTCAATTCGATTGCATAGTGTAAATATCATTTCAAGAAAGCATAATCACTAATAAGTTCGAAGTTAATACGCGAAATTTGGAAATTCGCCCAAAAAGTCCCCCGGGCCCAAGTCTTGGAATCAGGTAAACTTTATATTTTCCGGACACCCATTCACTCACGAGTCTAACCATATAAGAATATCTCAAATCGGAGGTCAAACACCCAATCAAAACTCAATAATTTGGTTTATGAAGTTCATCCCATTTTTCCCATTTTCTACCAACATTTTCGAAATTAAAGATTGGATTTAAGATTGGAATCATGGAAATTGATCTATAATGGATAGGAATCACTTACCCAAGTTACCCAGGTGCAAAAGCCTCAAACAATCGTCTCTCCCGAGCACTCAAATTTGAAAATGGTGAAAATAACATAAACCCTTGGATTTGGGTCTTTAAAAGACAGCCCAGGCATTTGTTATATTTGATCGTAGACAAGGAGTCGCGATCGCAGAGAGTAAAAAAACACGCACCTGGAATCATGCTATGCAACCGTAGAAACCAGTACGCGATCGCGACCCTTGAGGACCCAGAGCTACGCGATCGCGGTTGGGGCCACACGACCGCGTAGAACAAATATTGAAACTCCCCCAGACCAAGAATATTGTATGCAAACGCAGACCTGGTCATGCGATCGCGTTGACTAAGATTCCAACACACTGCAATCGTAGACCTTTTATTGCGATCGCAGAGAACAACCGCAAGACCTCTCACTTTTACCTTACGCCATCGTGGGTGAACCCTTGCGATCGCAGCGAGAAAAACACAGCTGTAGAAAAACAAGAAAAACCAGCAAACACTTTTAGGCCAAAAATTCCCGTTTGAACACCCAAAACACACCTGAGGCCCCCGGGACCTCAACAAAAACTACCAACCAAATCTATTACCCCATTAAAACTTGGTCGAGCCTTAAAAACACATCTCATAACATCAAGATCATTACATATGCATAGATTCAAGCCTAAGAACTTATGAAATTTCTATAATTCACATCTGATGCCGAAACACGTCTAAACTCATCCGAATGACCTCAAATTTGGCACACAGGTCATAAATGACATTACGGACCTGCTGTCGCTTTTGGAATTCCATTCCGATTCCGATATCAAAATTTCACATATCGCTCAAAATCGCCCAAATTCTAACTTTCGCCAATTCAAACCTAAATTTACAACCGACCTCACAAACACATTACGAACATGCTCCTAAACCAGAAATCACCCAATGGAGCTAACAGAGTTGGCGGAATTCCATTCCGGATCTGTCTTCACACAGCTCTATCTACGGCCCGATTTCTAAAGCTAAATTCCACATTTATGGACTATGTGTCCACAATCGCTCCGGATTTCATCACTCAACGATCCGACAAGTTCCAATAACATAAGTAGACATGGGAGTAGCGGTTATTAGGGGATCGAGGAGCTAACTCTCAAGACGACCAACCGGGTTGTTACATCCTCCCCCTCTTAAGAAAATCGTTCGTCCTCGAATGAGTATAGAAACATACATGAAGCTGTGAAAAGATGAGGGTACTGACTCCTCATATCGTACTCCATCTCCCAAGTCGCCTCCTCGACTTGTTGACCCCTCCACTGAACCTTTACCGACGCAATATCCTTTGACCTGAGCTTCCTGACCTGCCTATCCAATATAGCTACTGGTTCCTCAATATATGATAGATCCTTGTCCAATTAGACTAAACCGAAACCCAAAACATGAGTCGGGTCACCGTGATACTTCCATAGCATGGAGACGTCGAACACCGGATGAACCCCTGCTAGGCTGGGAGGCAGGGCTAGCTCATAAGCAACCTCCCCAATATGTCGCAACACCTCAAAAGGGCCAATAAATCTCTGACTGAGCTTGCCTTTCTTCCGGAACCTCATGAGGCCCTTCATAGGCGATACCTGAAGAAAAAACCGATCACCGTCCATAAATGCCACGTCACGAACCTTCCGGTCCACATAGCTCTTCTGTCTGGACTGAGCTGTGCGAAGTCTCTCCTGAATCACCTTCACCTTGTCCAAGGCATCCTGAACCAAGCCTGTACCAAACAATCGGGCCTCGCCCGGATCAAACCATCCCACCGGAGACCTGCACCGCCTACCATACAAAGCCTCATACAACGCCATCTGAATGCTGGACTGGTAGCTGTTATTTTAAGAAAACTTTGCAAGTGGCAAGTATTGATCCCATGAACCTCCAAAATCTATCACACATGCATTGAGCATATCCTCGAGAATCTGAATCGTGCGCTCTTCCCGTATGTCTGAGGGTGAAAAGTTGTACTCAACTCTACCCTGGTGCCTAACTCATGCTGAACGACTCTCCATAACTGTGAAGTTAACAGTGTACCTCTGTTCGAAATGATAGATACCGGGATACCGTGGAGGCAAACAATCTCTTTGATATAAATCTCAGCCAACCTCTCAGATGAATATGTAGTCAACACTGGAATGAAATGGGCTGATTTGGTCAGTCGATCCACAATCACCCCAATAGCATCATGTTTCCTCAAAGTCCGAGGAATTCAAACCACAAAGTCCATGGTGATCCGCTCCCACTTCCACTCTGAAAGATCAATCTGTTGAAGTAACCCTTCCGGTCTCTGATGCTCACCTTTGACTTGCTGACAGTTGAGACACTTGGCTACGAACTCCACTATATCCTTATTCATTTTTCGCCACCAATAGTGCTGTCTCAGATCCTGGTACATCTTCGCGGTACCCGGATGGATGGAATACCGCGAACTGTGGGCCTCCTCAAGAATCAACTCCCGAAGCCCATCCATATTGGGCACACATATCCGACCCTGCATCCTCGTCACACCATCATCTTCTGTAGTCACATCCCTGGCATCACCCCGCCGGACTCTATCCTGAAGGACCAAAAGGTTGGGATCATCATATTGGCGCTCTCTGATACGGTCATAAAGGGAAGATCAGACAACAACACAAGATAATACCCGGAAAGGATTAGAAAGATTCAATCTCACGAACTAACTGGCTAAGGACTAGACATCTAAGGCTAGAGGCCTCTCAGCTACATGAAAGTATGCAAAACTCCCCAAACTCTCCGCCTGGCAACTCAAGGCGTCGGCCGCCACATTGGCCTTCCCTGGGTGGTATAATATAGTGATGTCATAGTCTTTTATCAACTCCAACCACCTACCTAGCATAAATTTAGATCCTTCTGCCTGAATATGTGCTGCAAACTCCGGCGATCCGTGAATATCTCACATGGAACACCATATAAATAATGACGCCATATTTTCAGGGCGTGAACAATCGCTTCCAACTCGAGATCATGAGCAAGGTAGTTTTTCTCATGAACCTTCAATTGTCTGGACGCGTAGGTAATCACCCTACCGTCTTGCATCAACACCGCTCCCAGGCCAATCCTTGAAGCATCACAATAGACTGTATAGGACCCGAAACCGGTAGGCAAAACCAACACAGGAGCTGGAGTCAGGGTTGTCTTGAGCTTTTGAAACCCCTCCTCACACTCATTAGTCCATATAAAAGGTGCACCCTAATTGGTCAGTCTGGTCATAGGCGCTGGAATGGATGAAAATCCCTCTACAAAACGGTGGTAATACCCAACCAAATCGAGGAAACTGTGGATCTCGGTAGCTGAGGACGGTCTGGGCCAACTCTGTACCGCCTCCACCTTCTTCGGATCTACCTTGATCCTATATGAAGACACCACATGGCCTAGAAATGCCACAGAATCAAGCCAAAACTCACACTTAGAAAACTTGGCATACAACTTCTTCTCCCTCAATGTCTGAAGTACAGTCCTCAAGTGCTGCTCATGGTCCTCCTGGGACCAAGAATATACCACAATGTCATCAATGAACACAATGAAGAAAGTATCAAGATAAGGCCGTGCATTAAGTGCATGAAGGCTGCTGGGGCATTGGTCATCCCAAATGACATAACAAGGAACTCATAGTGGCCATATCTTGTCCTAAAAGCAGCCTTCGGGATATTCGGTTCCCGAATCTTCAACTTATGATAACCCGAACGCAGATCAATCTTGGAGAATACCCTGTAATTGGTCAAATAAATCATCAATGTGAGGCAATGGGTACCTGTTCTTCACTGTCACCTTATTCAGCTGTCAATAGTCAATACACATACGCATCGAGCCATCCTTTTTCTTCACAAATAACACCGAAGCACCCCAAGGTGATACACTTGGCCTGATGAATCCCTTTTCAAGCAACTCCTGTAACTTCTCCTTCAACTCCTTCAACTCAGGAGGAGCCATGCGATAGGGAGGAATGGAAATGGTCTGATTGCCCGGCAATAAGCCAACGCCGAAATCAATGTCTCTATCGGGTGGCATATCCGGAAGATCAGCTGGAAATACATCAGGAAAGTCCCTGACAACTAGAACTAACTCAAATGTAGGGGTCTCAGCACTAACATCTCTCACATAAGCAAAATATGCATCACACCCCTACTGAGCCTTAAGAAAAGAAATGACTCCGCGGGGAGTATACTCTAAGGAACCTCTCCACTCTAACCCCGGTAATCCTAGCATAGCTAGCATCACGGTCTTGGCGTGACAATCAAGAGTAGAATAGTAGGGAGACAGCCAGTCCATACCCAATATAACATCGAAGTCTACCATACTGAGTAATAATAAATCAGCTCTGGTCTCGAAACCACTGATAGAAATCAAACATGACCGATATACACGGTCAAAAACAAGAAAATCTCCCACCGGAGTAGAAAGATAAACAGGGAAACTCAAAGAATCCCGAGATATCCCCAGATGTGAAAAAAAATAAAAAGACACATACGAATATGTAGAGCCTGGGTCAAATAATACCGATGCATCCCTATGACAAATGGGAATAATACCTGTAATGAGTGAATCTGAAGCAATGGCCTCGGACCGGGCCGGAAAAGCATATTACCTGGCCTGACCTCCCCCTCTAGTGCGACCTCGACCTCCCCGACCTCCACCTCGAGCTGTCTGAGGTTGTGGGGTAGTAGCTGGGGCTGGAAGAATAGCTGGAGGACCCGGTTGAAGATGTGGGACCTGATAAGTCTGAGGTGGTGCACCCTGATAAGTCTGAGGTGGTTTACCCCTCCTCACTCTGGGGAAATCTCTGATCATATGAAGAGGGTCATCACACTCAAAGAAACCCCTTGGAGGGCGTTGCGGCCGCTGCTGACTGTGAACTGGCCTGCTAGACTGGCCGGTGACAGCACCTCGAGCAGGAGGCGCCTGAGATACTGGTGGTGCATAATAACGCTCCTGAGGTCTAGGAGTAAATGGAATACCACTCGCTGCTTGGAGATCTGCATGAACGGGGCGACTCACAAAATCCCTACCATAGCGTGCTGCTGGTGCACGGGTTCCTGAAAAATGACCTGTCTCTCGAGACCTCTTGGCCTCTCTCTCCTCCCTGTCTCGGGCTAATATGGTCTCAATCCTCCGGGAAATATCACGGCCTGCTGGTAACTAATATCAGTCTCTAGATCTCTGTCCATGCTTGTCCAAATACTGGGGTGGAGTCCCTCAATAAAACATCGGACCCTATCTCTGACAGTGACAACCAAATATGGTGCATGGTGAGCCAAAGCGCCGTAACGGACTGCATACTCTGACACAGTGATGGTACCCGAGCGTAGCTGCTCAAACTCTTCACGCCAAGCATCCCTGAAGCTCTGAGGGACAAAATCAAGTAAGAGCATCTCGGAGAATTGAGACCAAGTAACTGAAGCTGCCTCGTCCGGACTACTAAGCTCAAAAGCATGCCACCACAGATAAGCTGCTCCCCTCACCTGGAAAGCAGTGAAAGAAACCCCACTCGTCTCCATAATGCCCATAGTGCGGAGAATGCGATGACACCCCTCGATAAAACCTAGGGCGTCATCCGAAGATAGTCCGCTGAACTCAGGTGGGTGGTAATTCTTGTAACTCTCAGGTCAGAGCGGTGATGCCTCAGGAACAGCTATCCTAGTCACATGCTGAGCTGGAGCTGCTGGGGCATAGGAATATACTCTGGAACTGCCCAATATGAACCATCTGCTCAGGAGTACGGGATGCGGGAGTCTGTGTCTCTCCTCTAGCTTGGGATGTAGCTGGATCTATTGGGAGTAGTCCCGCTTGAGACAGAGTACTGAAGGAAATCAAGAATTGAGCCAATGTCTCCTGGAGGTCTGGAGTAACAGTAGGGACCTCCTATGTCCCTCCAGCTAGAGTTGTTGGGGGCTCCTCCACATATGATTTGGCCGGTGCTCGGGCTGCACCGCGTGCTCGTCCTCTGCCTCGGCCCCTGCCGCTGGTGGGTCTAGCTGGGGGCTCGGGTGCCTGGTACTCTGTACGTCCTGTACGGGTGCGAACCATCTACAAACAAGAATAGAATAAAGTTAAAGAATTTGATGACAGTAACTAGCACGATAAGGAATTCCAAAGAATTTGATTGTTCTTAACAGTTACATAGCCTCTCGAAGATAGATACAGACGTCTCCGCACCTATCCGCGAGACTCTAATAAACCGATTTGTGACTTGTCACACCTATGAACCTAGACACTCTGATACCAACTTGTCACGACCCGTTTTTCCCTGCGAAAGGTATCGTGACGGCACCTAGTCTCTACGACGAGGTAAGCCAAAAATTTGCGGAAATTAAAAGAATCAATAAAATAAAGACAGAAAAGAACTCAAGTAGATATAACATAGATGCTCAGCATGTACACTTTCACTTCCCAAAACCCGGAATGTCACGATAGTCACAAGCTCTGTACTAAATGTAGCTCTATACAGTGAAATCGTGGAAATTACATAAGTCCTCTATGCCTATACTAGAGTAGAAGGGGACTCGTTGGACTCTGCGGTCGTGACAGAATTACCTCGCGGTCTCCTGGCAGCTGCTAGAACGACTCCTACCCACGATACTGGGTGGTGTGACCTTGATCTACACATGGGTAAAACATGCACAGGAAAGGACGTGAGTACTCCACGATCGGTACTCTGTAACTGCCAAGCCTAACCCCAGTCAAGTAGTGACGAGGTCTGGTTGAGGCCTTATTGAGTTTTTAAAACAACACAATATAAAATTTAAAACAGTGAAATACAGATAAGCAATGATAAACAGGCTTAATAGAAACTAAAAGAATTAATAACAAAAAGAGAGCCCTCGGATCAGCACAACATATATCTCAACAGTAAATGTGCAATGCAGTATACGGGGAAAGCTTCCGGATCTCAGTCTCCAGTCCCAATTTAAATATGCTATGCAATACCCGGGGAAAGCTCCCGGATCTCCGTTTGTAGTCCCAATTTAAATATGCATTTTGGTACATAGGGAAAGCTCCTGGATCTTGGTCCCTGGTCCCAATTTAAATATGAAATGCAGTACAGGGGAAAGCTCCCGGATCTCGGTCCGTAGTCCCAATTTAAATATGCAATGCAGAAGTATGTCGGATATGACTTAATTAAACAGTCCAGGAAAGCAACAGTCAAGAAAAGAGTAAAACTACCTAAGCATGGTGCAACTAGTAGCAAATAAGAGGAAATCAAGTAAGGACGGGTAGGCATGCTTACTCTTAAGATAACTACTCGGTTAAGACATGAAACAGTAACATAGGAATGAAAATCAGTGATTGCGTGGAAGGAAAAATGGAATTTTAGTAACAATGACCTGTGTACGCACTCGTCACCTCACGTACACGGCGTCCACATAACAAATTCAGTATAAAAAGGCCTAAGGGAAAGTCCTCAACATAGAGAGCAAGCCACTTACCTTGACTGCGCTAATCAACTCAATATCACGCTCTTGCCACGAGTATCCAACTCCGGGTGGCCCAAATCTAGTCAATTCGATTGCATAGTGTAGATATCATTTCAAGAAAGCATAATCACTAATAAGTTCGAAGCTAATACATGAAATTTGGAAATTCGCCCAAAAAGTACATCGGGCCCATGTCTCGGAATCAGGTAAAATTTATATTTTCCGGACAATCATTCACTCACGAGTCTAACCATATAAGAATATCTCAAATCAGAGGTCAAACACTCAAACAAAACTCAATAATTAGGTCTATGAATCCCATTTTTACCATTTTCTGCCCAAACTTTTCGAAATTAAAGGTTGGATTTAAGATTGGAATCATGGAAATTGATCTATAATGGATAGAAATCACTTACCCAAGTTATCCAGGTGCAAATGCCTCCAAAAATTGCCTCTCCGGAGCTCTCAAATTCAAAAATGGTGAAAATAACATAAACCCTCGGATTTGGGTCTTTAAAAGACTGCCCAGGCATTTGTTATATGCGATCACAGACAAGGAGTCGCGATCGCGGAGAGTAAAGAAAACACGCGTCTGGAATCATGCTATGCGATCAAAGAAACCAGTACGCGACCGCGAAGCTTGAGGACCCAGAGCTACGCTATCGCGGTTGGGGCGACACGATCGCGTAGAACAAATATTGAAACTCCCCCAGACCAGGAATACTCTATGCGAACGCGGTCCTAGTCATGTGATCGTTTTGACCAAGATTCCAACACACTGCGATCACAGACCTTTTATTGCGATCACAAAGAACAACCGCATGACCTCTCACTTTTACATTACGCGATCGCGGGTGAACCCTTGCGATCGCAGAGATCAAAACACAGCTGTAGAAAAACCAGCAAAGACTTTTAGGCCAAAAATTCCCGTTTGAACACCAAAATCACACCCGAGGCCCCCGGGACCTTAACCAAAACTACCAACCAAATTTAATACCCCATTCAAACTTGGTCGAGCCTTAAAAACACATCTCATAACATCAAGATCATCAAATATGCATAGATTCAAGACTAAGAACTTATGAAATTTCTAGAATACCCATCCGATGCCAAAACACGTCTAAACTCATCCGAATGACCTCAAATCTTGCACACAGGTCATAAATGACATTAAGGACCTGCTATCGCTTTCAGAATTCCATTCCGAGTCCGATATCAAAATTTCACCTATCAGCCGAAATCGCCGAAATTTTAACTTTCACCAATTCAAGCCTAAATCCACAACCGACCTCGAAAACACATTTCGAACATGCTCTTAACCCCAAAATCACCTTACGGAGATAACGGAGTCGACGGAATTCCATTATGGATACGTCTTCACACTACGACCTGATTTCTAAAACTAAATTCCACATTTATGGACTATGTGTCAAAAATCGCTCCGGATTTCATCAGTCAACGCTCCGACAAGTTCCAATAACATAAATAGACATGGGAGTAGCGGTTATTAGGGGATCAGGGCGCTATCTCTCAAAATGACTGACCATGTCGTTACAGGTAGTAAGTCAAATAATTTTTGAATGCTAATACTAATAACGAAAATGCAATTCAACACTAGGAATGACAACAGTGTTGGATACCTATTTTTTAGTTTTGCATTGGTTTATAATAAGAATGTATAACCTAGTTTATCTCTTTCTTAACTGCTTAGTTGTGTAACTAATACTCTTTCTGTTTCAATATATGTGAACCTATTTGATTAGGCAAAAAGTTTAAGAAAAGAGAGAAGACTTTTAAACTTGTGGTGTAAAATGAGACAGATATATTTTGTGGCTATAAATCATTGCATAAAGGTAAATTATTTCCAAATAAGGAAAGTGTTCATTCTTTTTGGCATGACTAAAAAGGAAATGGGTTCACATTTATCAAATTGGAGGGAGTAGTACTTATTAACTGTATTTATTTTAGCATGACCTATAGTAGTATTTTTAGATTAAGTTATTTTTATTATGGTATATTAATTGGTAACATTTTTTTACGCGATTTTATTATGTTTGTTATTGAATATTTTAGTACAATGCTATGACTTATCCCATATTATTATGCTATTTTATTGAAAAATGTATTATACAGTTGTATCCTACTAGGACTAAAGAAATATTTGGAGCACAAGCTACATATTTTATGCTATGGAGTCTTTACCGGGAAAAAACCCGAAAACCCCAAAAACACCAAAAATATCGAGAAAAACCGAGATTAAAATATCCGACTTTATTGGTTTGGTTTGGTTTATAAAAAAAACCCCCCGACACCATTGATTTGGTTTGGTAATTGAAAAATCAGAACCAACCCGACATATATACACCCCCAACCTTGAGGGTACAATTTATATAGAGAAATTACCCGATTTTGTTGCTCAAGGGAGTCTAGTGGCCTTATATATCACTTGTGCCAGTCACTTTATGGTCTAAAGCAGTCTCCTCGAGCCTGGTTTGGTAAATTCAGCATAGTTATCTAGGAGTTTGGCATGACTATTGGTGAATCTGATCAATCTGTATTTTATCGGCATTCTGTTTCAAATCTCTATATTTATCTGATGGTCTATGTTGACAATATTGTTATAACCAGTAATGATCAGGGTGGTATTACTAAGTTGAAGTAATATCTCTTTTAACACTTTCAGACGAAGGATCTAGGCAGATTAAAGTATTTTTTGGGTATGGAGGTCGCTCAGTCTAGATCAGTGATCTCTCAATGGATTCTTAGACATTCTTGAGGAGACAGGAATGACAGGCTGTAGACCCGTTGACACTCCGATGGATCCAAATTCTAAACTTCTTCCCGGATATGGGGAGCGTAATCCACGTCCAATCAACACTCAATAGTGAGTGGAAACAATCGCTACAATTATAATACCCCACTAGAGTCGGGGTCGAATTCCTCAGGGAGTTTATGAAGGGTGTTAAGCTATATGTGACGAGAGCACGTGAAACAACTAACTTACACTTTCAAATAAAGGGTGATTGTTTTCCAAATTAACACTAAGATATTAAACTAATTGAACGTAACTAGAAAGAGAATAATTATTTTTGGTCTTTTGAATCAATTGGGGAAAAAGCCTAGGGATGTAACCTTCACCTAGGTGCAAACCTAATAGGTAAACTATGTTAATGCTTGTTTGTGAATCGGGGTGTATTTTAACCCTCAATCTCACGTACCCACTCAATACCTCTCGGTTATTGAATGGTTATGCACAAAATGGATTTCTCAACTCCAATTGGGTAACAATCTAAACAATTTATAGGATTCAAAGTTGGATTTTCCCTATCTCTAGTTCAAAGCCTTTAATCTAATTAGCCAAAACTTTAACTTGCTTAATTTCTTGTTAGACGAGTTTTCCTAGACTACGTTCCTCTTTCTCAAGCAAGAACTAAGTAAAATAGGCATGAATAAATATTTGCAATCATTAATTCTAGAAATAATTCATTAACAAGGTTAAATAATAAGCACCCATTCATAAACAAGCATTAATAACCCATAAGCTTTATACAATCGCGTTGGGTCATAACCCTAGATTGGTTACAACCCTAGATAAAATCTAGCTACTCATGCTAGAAAGTAAAGAAAATAAAGTAGAAGAAGTAATTAAAGCCACAAACTATAATTAATTGATAAAACTAATGACTCTTCACCAATATTTGTCACTAGTTTCCCAAAACAGTAAAATATAACCGCTACAGCTTCTAAGAATACAAAACTTGCCCAAAAAAAGTATTTCCCATCTACAGTCCGCACTTTTCTTCTTCTCTCAGGTTAGGAGGAATTCTGTAGCCTCACAATTCCATTTGCGGCTTCACTTCAGCTTCCGCAGCCGCACTTTTTGACTTTGGACCACACTTTGACAAGGCTTTACACTTGGTCTTTTTTCACCTTCTCTGAACTTTTCAAATCTTATCAGTGCGACCAGCTTTTTCAGTCACACAATTTGGTGTGCGGCCCGCTTTTGTTCAAACTCCTCTGTGGCTTCAGGTTTCTTTCTGGGGGCGCATGTGTATTTCTGCAGAGCACACATTCTTTTGCAGCCACAGAATTACTTTTGTGAACCGTACTTTGCAGTTCTCTTCTTGCCTTTGTGAGATGGGGTACTCCTTTTTGAGTTAGATTTCTATGTTAAGCTCCAATCCTCCAACATGCCTGCAATTTACACAATTTCATTAGTTTTGGGAACAAAAATCAATACTTTTGGACTAAAACTAAAGCAAGAAGGTACTAATACGTGGTAAAAATTCACACTTATCAACTTTCCAAACTTAAGTCTTTGTTTGTCCTCAAGCAAATAGATTAGTTCCCTCCTCAAAGTGAAAGTTCATTTCAAAGATTCAATTATAAGCCATTCATACACAGTTGGAACCAATAATTACCCATAATACTCATGCATTTTCAACAAGGTGACAAAACATATGTTACATGCATATAACTCTAGCGTGACATTTGAGCTTCAAGAATCGACTTCACTTATCAAGGACTCTTGTTCTATTATGTAAATTATGGTGGACTCCAAACTCTTCCTCCTCTACCTTCCATTTTCCATACTTACTTCAAGAATTAACACTCAATTTCTAGAGCAATGAAGGATTCACTCTTCTCTCACAAAGGAATGTCACAAGTAAGACTTCAAGTACCATAGGCTTGCCCCTCGTGTAGATCTCCACTAATAAGCTCGCTAGGTTAAAAATCAAGAAATAATTATTTTGGGTTGTAATGAATGCTTTTGGATTGGGGTAGGATACCATATGGGATAAGTGGTTATACCCTTCCTTAAGCACTCCACTTTTTCATTTCATGGCTCACATTTACCAACCCATAGAGGCATTTCTTTTTCTTGGGGGCTAGAGAGACTTGCCATCACTTATTATTGTTCATTTAATTATTTTTCTCCCTTGATGCTCATATTAGAGATAGTTGCCTCTTTTTGAATTCATCAATCTCCCTTTTTATTTTTATCTTTTTTTGGCATTTTCTTTTTGTTCTTTTCTTTTCTTGCCTTCTTTTTTCATAGAGATAATTTCTTTTCTCTTTTTTGTAACTTGATACCTCCTTTAGATTCCTCAACTTTCCCCCAAACTTATTCCTTTAGCCATCTATTTCATAAGAATGTTACGGAAGGTCCGGCTGCCAAGAGCGGATTATAGCCAAATCGGGTAAAGGCTTGTAGGATGGTTACCAACAGAAAAAAGGTTAACGGCTCAAAGGGGTTGATTAGGGATAACAAACATAGGGTGGAAATATAAATCTCAAATGGACCAAGGAAAGCCTACAATCGTCTTCCAAACCAAGAAAACCTTGAATTTTTCCTTGAAACACATTCGGGGAAGTTCTAGACTATCAACTCAAGTACTTGGACTAGCAACAAAAATCACCTCACATCTCATGCATGATGCAACTAGAGCGTAAAAGAGGATAGTGTCTAAAGCCTACAACGATCACAATCAAGTTAAAGATCACTATGGTCCAATCAACCACTCAATGATTATCAAAGTCAACTCAAGAACATCAAAGTCACCAACTAGAGTTATTTTCTTCCAAATACCTTGTTCAAACCATAAGCATGCAGTTAAGTGTGTTGGTTCCAAATGAAGCATGAATAACTCTTTTTTTAGAATAACTTGATTAGGGCTTTTATTAATTACTACTTACTACTATTATTTCCTAAACACAAAATGATGCATTCCCTTAAGAAAGTTGTCACACCATCCATTATTGGAAAGTGTCACCCGGTTCACACAAAAGACCACCTTTGGAAAGAATCGTCGCATTTAGAAAACCAAAAGCTTATTATCCACACTACTAAGAAAAACATAAAAGCTACTAAAATAAAAAGAAACTTCTAACATAAACAAAATCTAAGGCAAATAAAGAAGCTAATGAAAGAAATAACTACTAAAGAAAAATAAAATTAAACAAAACCATCCAATTATTACACTCCAAAGTATCTAAATGTATCAAATAAGCATCAAATAAGCTTCACTTCCCGAATAAAAATGAGTGTTGTCCCTAATGCTTAAAAAAATAAGAGCAAAAAGTTGAAATGGCGAAGAAACTCCCTATGTGTCTCAGTCATCACTGTGTCCCCAACATCATCAAAACTTGTTGGCTCAGCCAACTGAATATCATCATCAAATGTGGGAGTGGCTGGAGAACTGAACATCGCACGCACTGTGTTAGCAACGTTGACGGCAAGCATGGCTCCTCATACTGGCCAACAGGAGTATCCTGTGTAGATGGATCAGGGTGGGGATGGATTCTTGCTGGCCTGGGATTTCCACATATTTTTCACCTACTTGGTCAACCCCTTGGTCACAGCACCATGCTTTGCCAATGTATCCATAATCATCTTCTAGTTTTCCAAGATTTTTCTTAACTTCTCATCAACGTCAGAGGGATCCCGTGGTGCCTGTGTAGATGATTGTCTTGCAACAGCAATGGAGATGTCAGACAACTTTGAAGTAGCTGCCTGCATCCAATTATTGAGACTCGCCAATGTTTGGGAGACTCGTAGAGAAGAAAGTGGGCATGTAGGCATAGGCACCAACCTCAAAGCCAGAGTAGGAACAACCATATGAGTTGTGGAAGGAACTATAGAGGGACCTGAAGATGGTGGCTCGGGCATAGCAGGTATTGCACTGGTAGAAGGCTCAGCTGATATGGATGGAATATCTGATGTACCAGAAACTACCACTACCGGCTTTTTAGACTGGCCAATAGTAGTAGAAGGCTGAGCACTCTTCTTCGAGTTCCTCAAATCCTGCAGCTTGTACCAATCAAACGGACCGGTCGGCTTGACCTTGGTGTCAGAAGACCTGGGCTCTAACTTAGCATTAGTCAGATACTCAGTAATGGTGCTAGGTTAGGGGTAAGAACTCTTGCTATGTTGTGCCACCAAAGAGATGTTGGCCGACATTTTGGCACCCACATTGGTAAGGTACCCGACCATGATAGAAGCCACTAGAATAGATCGATCGATGGTCTAGTTGCTCTCATTCAAGCACGGGTCTAGCCTGCTGCATACAAAGGTTTGCCACCCTTTGGCCTTGAAACTCATAGAGATCTCGAGGATAGGCACCCCAGTAGAAATCTAAGGGGAGTGGTCCCCGGTGCTAGAATCTCCACAAGCCACAGTCTAGCTTCTTCCTTCAAGGCATACTTCTCTGAATGATCTTTCGACTCCATATCCTCAAACCCCAAATACACATTCAAAGTATACTGATCAAACTTCACTATCAAATTTCTCACTTTTGTGAACTTTTCCCGTTGAGAATATGCGTTGCGTTGGAATTAAACTCTTGGACAAGATGTTCCTTGAAATCCACTAATTTTTCTATAAATAGCATCCACCCTTTTTCTATTTGTAAACTGCTCCAAAACTACAGGATTGTGCTAGTAAAGATCTTTTAATAAGAACTGACACTCATGAGTCAAAGACCACATGCCACCACATTCGGAAATCATAGAATGCTTGGCGAGTTAAAAATAGATCCTCCCAGGACTCCTTCTTCTTTGTCCGAGCTAAATCGGCTGTGTCCCTGCTCCCCCTCTCCCATCATCTGGGGCATCATCAGAACTTGACCCTGCAGCATCTGCCTCGGACTCCTGGATGGCACTTTCTGAACCTTGGGAGGTGTTGTGGTATGTAAAAGGCACATCCAGAGACTCAAATTTCCCCTGTGGCCTGGATTTCTCCTCAGTGCTCCTCCAAAATAGACTAAAATATCTCTAGGAGGCTTCCCTAAACATGGCATATGATCTAGACTCGGAGAGGTCTCTATCTCTCCCTTGGTTTGGTGTTGCTTTCTTAGATATGGTTTTCTGCACACTTCGGGCAAGGCACCTCCGCCTCGACCCCTTAAAGCATCTCCTCTTCCATTGGTAGATTCATCTCGTCCTCGTTATCGTACCATTGTCTATATCCAAATAAAGAGAACTTTCAGTTGCAAATCATGATTCAACACAGTTAAGACTCATGTAAGTGAGTGAGAGCAACATATGAGCAGTGGAGTTACAATTGAATAAACACGTATACTGAAGAAATGGGTGAAGTGCGACCTGTAGAGTGGATGTGCGGAATGCACAATTCCATGTGCGGCCGCACTTCTGCGCAGATGTGCAAGGGGCTCTGATGGTTACTCTCTGATGGACATTACGGAGGCCATGTGCATCCACATAATTTATCTGCGCCCCACACAAATTAATGTGTGGTCCGCAGATTAGAGTCTTAAAGGACAAGCCTTTGATAGAAAGTGTGAACCAAAGTCCACACAATTAAAGCGCATCCGCAAAAGCACCATCCAACGACTAATTTCCTTACTTAGTAATATGCGGACCACATAATTCCAAGTGCGTCCACACAATGCCGGAACAAACAAGTAGGTCTAAGTTTTACCTAGGTTCTGCAAAAACTTTCTCAAATCTACTTAGCAACATGGTATGCACATAGAAATTAGTGAAACCAACCCATTGTAGCATGTTTTAATAGTTACCCATTGCAAAACTACCCCGCATGAATACAATGATGGAATATAATAGTAGATGGCCTAAAAAGAAGCTAAAAAGGAAAAATAAATTCAAAAATTAAAATGAAACATAATCAACATGAAATGAAGCATACCAAATGATGTGAATATGCAAAGATATTGTGAGTGAAAATAGGTGTGTGTGTTTGAAAATGCTAGATCCTCAGGTAGACTCTCGGAGTAACAATACTTTATCAAAAGTGTGAAAAGTGTAAAATGAGGCCTAAAGTTCTATTTATGCTCAAAGGATTTGAGGGGGTAAAGATTCGAGTGCAGCCACACAATTTCAAGTATAGGACACACTCTCCTATCTGGCCTTCAATGGTCTGTTACACATGTGTGGTCCACACAATATCAAGTGCGGCCGGACAATTATCCCTGAGGTCGCACATTTGCCCCGCACTGACAGGAAGAAAGTTCAAAGACCCTGTTAATTTCCATCTAAGTTAGCTCCAGCAATTGTGTTCTGCAGATTTAGTTTGCCATCTAAGTTAGCTCTAGGAAGAGCGATCCACAGATGAAATATGCGACCGCACAAGGTCTTCTGTGGTGGAAACATTTTCTGCGACGCACAAAGGAAAAGTGTGGTCCGCATTAACTACTTCATTTACACAACCGTGTCCACCATTCTTTCATCTAACGCTCATCCTTGCAGCACGCTTCAAATGAAGTTAAAAACAACATAGAACATATAACTACAAAAAGAAAAAGGAAAAGAACTTGGGTTGCCTCCAAAGAAGTGCCTTATTTAACGTCGTGGCATGACGCAATGTCATAGTATCCTTATGTGAAGTAAATAACCGACATCACGTGGCTCTCTAAAACTTTTCTCATGTATTGCTTCACCCGGTGACCATTGACTCGGAATATTTCATTGTTCTTATTCTTCAAATCCAATGCACCGAAGGGTGTCATACCAACAATTAAAATGTACTACCCCACTTGGACTTGAGCTTCCCGGGAAACATCCTCAACCTTGAGTTAAACAACAATACTAGATCACCGGCCTTGAACTATTTCGTCTAAATTTACTTGTCATGAAGATATTTCATCTTTTTTTTGTACAAGGACAAACTCTCATAAACATGGTCTGGAACTCATCCAATTCATTCAAGTGTGCAACCCACAAGTACATCCCAATCAATATTCAATATCTTCAAGGCCCATATTGCCTTGCGCTCTAGTTCCACGGAAAGATGACAAGATTTCCTGACACTAACCGGTATGGAGACATTCCTGTAGGTGTTTTGTAGGCTGTCCTATAAGACCATAACACATCATCAAACTTCTTGGACCAATCCGTCTAATTTGCATTCACAGTTTTAGACAAAGATACTCTTTATCTCCTAGTTGGAGACTTCCACTTGAGTAGCTTGTGGATGATAGGGAGTCGTGACCTTGTGAGTAACACCATACTTGCTAAGTAATGTATAGAAATCCTTGTTTCAAAAATGTGACCCCCATCGCTTATGATTGCATGCGGAGTACCAATGCTTGTAAAAATATTTTTCTTCAAGAAGGCCACTACACTTATCACCCTCATTGTTGGGTAAGGGGACGACCTCAACCCATTTGGACACATAATCCACCGCGACAAAAATGTAAGTGTTTCCACGAGAACTTACAAAATGGCCCATAAAGTAAATATCCCAAACATCAAAAATGTCAATATCCAAGTTGGTTGTGAGAGGCATCTAAATTTTCTTTGAAATTCTACCAGCCCGTTGACATTCAACACATCTTTTCACTAAGTCATTTGGATCTTTCTAAAGAGTAGTCCAATAGAAACCACAACGTAGAAATTTAGATGTCACTCTTTCTCCACCATGATGGCCACCATATGTCAACGATTGACAAGCTCCAAGAATATCGCCTTGCTCTTATTCTGATACATACCTTCTAATCACCCCATCCATATATCAATTTTGGAAAAGGTATGGCTCATCCTAATAGTAATATTGACAAAATCTATTGAGATTCTTTCTTTGGTTTGAAGAGAACTCATCTGAAATAATACCACTCACAAGAAAATTTTCCAAGTCTGCAAACCACGGTACTTCTTTCATTGATAGTGCCAAAAAGTTGCTCATCAGGGAATGAGTCATTGATTTCAAGGCCATCACGTGGCCTCCCCTTCTCCTCCAAACAAGATAAGTGGCCCCCCACTTGGTTTTCACTACCTTTCTTGTCTTGAATGTTGATGTCAAATTCATGAAATAAGAGCACCCATCTCATCAACCGAGCTTTAGGTTCCTTTTTTCTCATAAGATAGTGAAGCGCCGCATGATTCGCGTGGATAATAACTTTTACACCCATCTAGTATAGGTGAAACTTCTCAACTGAAAACACAATGGAAAGGAGCTATTTATCCGTAATGGTATAATTGACTTGGTCACTATTCATGGTCTTACTAACATAGTTAATCGGATGAAAACCCTTTTTGATTTATTGCCCCAAAACAGCCCCAACCGCTACATCACTTGCATCACACATGAGCTCAAATGGAAAACTCCAATTTGGAGATGTAATGATAGGAGTAGTTGTCAACTTGAGTTTCAATTATTCAAAATCCCTCATACAATCATCATGAAATGAAACTTGGCATCCTTCTGAAGAAGCTTACAAAATTGGTTTACCACTTTATTGAAATCTGTGATAATGCGTCGGTAGAAACCCCATGGACTAAGAAACTCCGCACACCCTTTACCGAAGTTTGGGGTGGAAGCTCAGAAATCACCTCAATCTTCACCTTGCCAACTTCAATTCCATTCTTTGAGATTTTATGGCCAAGGACAATGCCCTCCTAAACCATGATATTACATTTCTCCCAATCGAGATCCAAATTGGTCTCTTCACATCCAGCCAACACTTTGTCCAAGTTTGAAAGACAATAATCAAAAGAATCCCCAACAACCAAGAAGTCATCCATGAAGACTTAAAGGTATTCCTCCACCATGTCCATGAAAATAGCCTTCATACACTGTTTAAAAGTCGTATGTGCATCATACACTATTTGATTGTAGCACTTGTATTATCAACAATAACATCAGTCACCAAATCTACAAAAGAACACACCTCATTGCTACTTTGTTGTCTCATAGACTTGCACATATTGAAAACCACCTTTTCATCACCAACGCAGAAAGTGAGTTCTATAATCTCCACATCACAAAGTCCGCCGAAAGAATAAAATTATCAACCCGAACCAAAACATCCTCAGTTACTCCCAATGACCTTTTTATGGTACGATCGGCTATTTGTAGCCTCATAGATGTGGGCCTTGGTTTCCCAATTCCAAAAGTTTTAAACACCAAATAGGAATCAAATTGATACTAGCCTCAAGACCACAAAGAGCTTTAGCAAAATCGATTCTCCCAAATTTACAATGAATCATGAAAGCAACGGGATCCTCCAACTTATAATCCATGGATGAACAATTAAACTCACTTGCTGAGTGACTTTAATATTTCTATAATGGATTTACCTCTTCTTGGTTACAAGATCTTTCATAAACATGGCATAACCGGGCATTTTTTCCAAATCTTCTACCAATGGCACATTAATAGAGAGACTTTTCATCATTTGAATGATTTTCTTGAATTGATTCTCACCATTTTGCTTGTCAAGTATTTGAGGATATGGTGGTTGAGGCTTAGGAAATGGTGACTTAGCCTTTTGCACTACTGGCTTCGGTATGTCAATGAGGTGCTCCCTAGAAGGGTTCACCTCCTCTTGGTCTCCTCCACACTCTCATCAATGTTAATCTGAAACTCATCTCTTGCTTGAACATCATTATTTTGTATTTCCTCTTCTTGTATCACTTAGTCATAATCTACAATTCATTATTCATTTGAGGTGGGTGCATTCCCACCTCTTCCACTTCTTGTGATAACAACCATATCATGTCCCGTTTTATACCGCCCTTGGTGTTTACCAGCATATCACTTGGTAGTGCACCGTTAGGTAGATTATTAAGAGATTGAGAGATTTTCTCCATTTGAACTTCAAGATTACAGATTGATGTATTATGTGAGGCAAGTTGAGCATACGAATCGGCATTTTTCTCCATCATTTACTTGAATATATTCTCAATACTGCCCATATCATTGTTTGAAGAACTTGAACCATTGGAAGGATAAGGAGGTGGGTTTCTAGGTTGTTGGTACATTTGGGGTCTTTTGAAAACCTGATCCTCGGTTTCCTTGATGATTATTATTTCCCCAACCACTTTGATTATTGCCTCCAAAATTTTCTTGGTTGTTTCCACTGCAATTTCCTTGGTTGTTGTGGTTTTGCCAATTACCTTAATTGTTAGAACCCAAATTTCTTTGGTTATTTTGTGTTCGCCATTGTTGTTGATTGGAGCCTTGAAAATAGTTCCTTTGCCATTGATAATTGTTCAGAAATTGTACCTCTTTCTCATGATTAGACTCATCTTGATCAAAACTACCATCATCTTGTGCATAACTCTCCGCTCGGGTTTGAAATTGTGGACCCTTGGTCTTCTTCTTGTTGACCAACACATTTACCCCTTCCATAGCATGAACTTGCTTAGGAGCATGAACTTGATTAAGTTGGGCCTTGGCAAGTTGAGTCATAGTTGTTTTCAATTATCAATGCCTTGCCCATGGTCTTGCAACTCTTTATGGAGATGAATCATGTTGGGATTTCCTTGTGGAACATTGGCTCGGGATTACCAAGCTGAAGAAATTTCTACCATCTCATCAAGAATCTCACATGCCTCCGCATAAGTTATTGTCATAAAGTTTCCTCCGGCAAATTGTGACCACACATTGGTTCATAATATTAATACCATGGTAGAAAGATTGATGGATCATGTTGTCAGTCATACCATTGTTCTGGCACTCCTTTAGCATTGTCTTATACTATCACGACCCAAATTTCCCTCTGTGGGGTATCGTGATGGCACCTAGTCTTAAGGACTAGGTAACCCTAATATTCATGGAATAACAATAATAATAATAAAATCTAATATTCTTCTAAAATAAATAATTCTTTATACATTGCATATTCCCAAAACCAGGTAGTACAAGTCATAAGCTTTTTAGAGTTTACTACAACTTCTAATTACAACTGTTTGGAAGTAAGCAAGAATAGTGTAAATGCAAAATAGGAAGGTGACTTCGAAGTCTGCGAGCACAACGACAGGTTTACCTTGAGTCTCCTCGGCAAGAGTCCGCACAACTACTAATGATCAATACCTGGATCTACACAAAAATGCGCAGAAGAGTAGTATGAGCACACCAGAACGATGCCCAGTAAGTATCAAGACTAACCTCGGTGAAGTAGTGACGAGGACTAGTCAAGACACCCACTGGTGTAATAAACTGGTCAAGCACCAATATAAAAATAAAGGGAAAAATGATGTACATATAAAGGCTATGCAATATAGCTAACAACACAGTACATTCGTTAAAGAAGGAAAACAATAAGTATTAGCGGAAACCATGAAACAACACAAAGATTGAATAGAACACAAACAAATCTAGAATGTAAATATACAACATGGACATGTATGTCTCAACAACTTCAACCCTTTATATATCAAATTCGTAGTCATTTGCACGAGGTTCCGAACCTCGGAAAACCACCACTTACGGGTCCCAATATTCGAACCCTAACACTTGGCATCTTGCGCCCTCATTCGAGTACTAACTGCACGGACGACTCACACGCCCATTGGGTCATTCCCACCCATACATCAAGTACAACCAGAGTATCTATACTTGAAAGCAACGAGGAGCCCAAAATCCGTTAATAGTACTTAACTGTGTGTATGATTGTGCAGGTGTCCCAACATGATTCAACAACCAATAAGCACAAGGGAAGAAAAGGGCAACACGTACATTTTCATCTTACAAATTTTCACACGAATAAACTCACATAGTAAGTGTTCCAGTACACAATATCAATCATCAAGAAATGCCCCCAGGCCAATGCAAGTATCATAAAAAATCCCTAACATAGCCTACCTTGTCTCGCCATATGTGCAATAGTAAAATATATGCCTGCCTTGTTTCACCACACGTTCATAAACATGTTACCACCTTGTATCGCCACATGCGCAACCCACATATACATATCCCTCCTTGTCACGCCGCATTTGCAATATCAAAAGAAAATGCGGCACGACAGAAACCTCGTGCAAATCCCCATATCAACAACCGCACGACAGAAACCTCGTGCAAATCCCCATATCAACAACCGCACGACAGAAACCTCGTGCATCACAATAACCATAATAGCACGGTAGAAACCTC
Organism: Nicotiana knightiana; assembly: GCA_005239525.1. NCBI lineage: Eukaryota > Viridiplantae > Streptophyta > Magnoliopsida > Solanales > Solanaceae > Nicotiana > Nicotiana knightiana. The sequence continues at coordinate 184,537 of ML386858.1, read as the reverse complement.
GTGCGTCACCACAACAAGTACAACCACAACAGTTGACAATAATACAAGATACGGTAGATACATCAATTCAAGAACCTTTGATCACAAGAAAATCAAGGCTAGTTCACGAAGGGTAAGCACAACAACGAATACTAGGCATAATAAGGACAGCTCAACATGGAAGAAAACAAATAACATATAAGAGTCGCACCCAAATGCACGGTTCAACAACAAGAAAACTCACACGAATCTGATAACTCTATATAAGGGCAAGTCAACTATGGTATAGAACATCTAAACTTCTTTTAAGGTTGAGCAGTTACGAGGATATTCAACTATTTCACTTAAGGACAAGCAGCAGGAGAATAATCATAACTTTAGTTAAGACCAAAAACAATTATAGGATGAGATGAAGATAATCACAATTTGAGATAAGCAGTTAAGAGGACCTAGCATGACAGTAAAAAGGAGTAAATTCTTCAGATAAGTCAATTAGGAGTCAGATAGGCAAGAGGGGTAAATCCAAAAGTAAGAAATCCTACATTTAGGCAAGTAAAGATGAAACTAGGAATTTGGAAATTTAATCATACCAAGAACAATTCATACTCAGCGAATATAAGGACCTAATACTCCAAAAAGGGAAAATTTTCCACAAATAAATCCGAGCAAGCACTCGTCACCTCGCGTACATGGACTACAACCAACATAGAAGACTCAAATCCTAAGGGGAAATTCCCTCACACAAGGTTAGGCAAGATACTTACCTCATTCGCTCAAATCAAACTTTAAATCACAGTCTTGCCACGAATATTCGACTCCAAATGGCCCAAATCTAATCAAATCAATATCATCGTGTAAATAATACTACAAGCAAATAGTTTAACTAATAAATTCGAGGCTAAGACGCGAAATTAGGAAAATTTCCCAAAAGGTCCACCGGGCCCACCTCTCAAAATCGAGTGAAGGTTACAAATTTAGAACACCCATTCACTCACGAACTCACTAGAACAAGAATCATCAAAAACCGACATCAAAATCTCATTAAATTCTCAGATTTCTATTTGGGGAACCTCCCTCCCATTTTCATGATTTTTCACCCATATTCAGTGATTAGATTGAAGAAATTACTATGGATTAATGATATACCAGTTAAATAAGGTTAGGAATCGTTACCTACGAATCTTCTCCTCAAAACCCACTCAAAATCGCCAAATCCCGAGCTCCAGATCGTTTTAGAAAATATGAATTTCAAACCCTCGGATTTTATATAAACATCCCGGCAATACCGCACCTGCAGTCCGGCACCTGCGGAAAATACATCGCAGGTGCGAAAACTCACTAACTCAAATGGGGCCACACCTGCGATCATTGGGCCGCACCTGCGGAACCCCGTCCGCACCTCCGAGCCTGGCTGGCCCTGACCAAAACCGCACCTGCGATTCCCTCCACCGCACCTGTGTGTCCGCACCTACGGCTCCCAATCCGCAGGTGCGAAACACCAAAACCAGCAATGCTTCAGCTAGTTTTCTAAGTCCAAAATCATCCCGTTGAGCATCTGAAACATCCCCGAGGCACCCGGGACCTCAACCAAACTTACCAGCCAGTCCTAGTACCTTATCCAAACTTAGTTGAGCCTTCAAAACACATCACATAACATCAAAATAACCAATTATACAAGGATTCAAGCCTAGAAACTTATGGAATTTCCAAAATCCACAACCGATGCCGAAAATTATCAAAACTAGTCCGAAGGACTTCAAATTTTACACACAGGTCATAAATGACACTACGGAACTACAGCCACTCTCAGATTCCATTCCGATCCCAATACCAAAATTTCACCTATCAGCCAAAATCGCGAAAAATTCTGACTTTCGCCAATTCAAGCCTAAATTTACCACAGACCTCGAAAACACATTCCGGACGCGCCCCTCAACCCAAAATCACCATATGAAGCTGTTGACATCATCCATTACTCGTTCCGGAGTCGTTTAAATAAAAGTCAAATTCTGGTCAAAACTTCACTATTTAAGCTTCCAAAACAATAGTCCTTCTTCCAATTCAACTCTGAATCATCCGGTAACTGAATCCAACCATGCACGCATGTCGATGTACACAATGCGAAGCTGTTCAATACCTTATGCCATTGAACGGATCTTAAATTCTCAAAATGACCGGTCGGGTCATTACATTCTCCCCCTCTTAAACAAACGTTCCTCCTCGAACGTGCAAAGATTCGCTTCGAACTCATCCAATCACTGAATGCACGCTTCCAAAATACACCCGAGGGTGACCCCATGTCACCCAAATCTACATAATCCTGACGACACCTTATCAACTGCTATTTAGCCTTTCTACTAACACCGATAAGCCTCAGACCTCAAATTCTCACCTTCTCTTCATTTCCACAAGACCCGATTTTAAATCGATATACAGTATGAGTCTCAACCATCTATATCAACTCATGCCTACACCCACAAGGTACGACCACACAACATAATACACCACATATGGGTCTTTACTAAAACTTTTGATCACAATAGCTGCCCGAAATCAATTGAGCACCAACAATTAGCCTTATATCCGATACAACTATATTTCAAACCTCCATCACACTGATAATAATGCAAGAAATACGAGGACCTCATACTTTGAAACCCGAATCAACAAGCCACAACCAACACCACCGGGCACACATCCCGCAAGCTAAATCCGTTAATAGTACTTAATTGTGTGTATGCTTGTGCAGGTGTCCCAACATGATTCAACAACCAATAAGCACAAGGGAAGAAAAGGGCAACACGTACATTTTCATCTTACAAATTTTCACACGAATAAACTCACATAGTAAGTGTTCCAGTACACAATATCAATCAACAAGAAATTCCCCCAGGCCAATGCAAGTATCACAAAAAATCCCAAACATAGCCCACCTTGTCTCGCCACATATGCAATAGTAAAGTATATGCCCGCCTTGTTTCACCACACGTGCATAAACATCTTACCACCTTGTATCGCCACATGCGCAACCCACATATACATATCCCGCCTTGTCACGCCGCATTTGCAATATCAAAAGAAAATGCGGCACGGCAGAAACTTCGTGCAAATCCCCATATCAACAGCCGCACGAAAGAAACCTCGTGCATCACAATAAACATAATAGCACGGTAGAAACCTCATGCGTCACCACAACAAGTACAACCACAACAGTTGACAATAATACAAGATACAGTAGATACATCAATTCAAGAACCTTTGATCACAAGAAAATCAAGGCTAGTTCACGAAGGGTAAGCACAACAAGGAATACTAGGCATAATAAGGACAGCTCAACATGGAAGAAAACAAATAACATATAAGAGTCGCACCCAAATGCACGGTTCAACAACAAGAAAACTCACACGAATCTGATAACTCTATATAAGGGCAAGTCAACTATGGTATAGAACATCTAAACTTCTTTTAAGGTTGAGCAGTTACGAGGATATTCAACTATTTCACTTAAGGACAAGCAGCAGGAGAATAATCATAACTTTAGTTAAGACCAAAAACAATTATAGGATGAGATGAAGATAATTACAATTTGAGATAAGAAGTTAAGAGGACCTAGCATGACAGTAAAAAGGAGTAAATTCTTCAGATAAGTCAATTAGGAGTCAGATAGGCAAGAGGGGTAAATCCAAAAGTAAGAAATCCTACATTTAGGCAAGTAAAGATGAAACTAGGAATTTGGAAATTTATTAATGCCAAGAACAATTCATACTTAGCGAATATAAGGACCTAATACTCCAAAAAGGGAAAATTTTCCACAAATAAATCCGAGCAAGCACTCGTCACCTCGCGTACATGGACTACAACCAACATAGAAGACTCAAATCCTAAGGGGAAATTCCCTCACACAAGGTTAGGCAAGATACTTACCTCATCCGCTCAAATCAAACTTTAAATCACGTTCTTGCCACGAATATTCGACTCCAAATGGCCCAAATCTAATCAAATCAATAGCATCGTGTAAATAATACTACAAGCAACTAGTTTAACTAATAAATTCGAAGCTAAGACGCGAAAGGAAAATTGCCCAAAAGGTCCACCGGGGCCACGTCTCGAAATCGAGTGAAGGTTACAAATTTAGAACACCCATTCACTCACGAACTCACTCGAACAAGAATCATCAAAAACCGACATCAAAATCTCATTAAATTCTCAGATTTCTATTTGGGGAACCTCCCTCCCATTTTCATGATTTTTCACCTATATTCAGTGATTAGATTGAAGAAATTACTATGGATTAATGATATACCAGTTAAATAAGGTTAGGAATCGTTACCTACGAATCTTCTCCTAAAAACCCACTCAAAATTGCCAAATCCCGAGCTCCAAATCTTTTTAGAAAATATGAATTTCAAACCCTCGGATTTTATATAAACAGCCCGGCAATACCGCACCTGCAGTCCGGCACCTGCGGAAAATACATCGCAGGTGCGAAAACTCACTAACTCAAATGGGGCCACACCTGCGATCATTGGGTCGCACCTGCGGAACCCCGTCCGCACCTCCGAGCCTGGATGGCCCTGACCAAAATCACACCTGCAATGCTCTCCACCGCACCTGTGTGTCCGCACCTACGGCTCCCAATCCGCTGGTGCGAAACACCAAAACCAGCAATGCTTCAGCTGGTTTTCTAAGTCCAAAATCATCCCGTTGAGCATCTGAAACATCCCCGAGGCACCCGGGACCTCAACCAAACTTACCAGCCAATCCTAATACCTTATCCAAACTTAGTCGAGCCTTCAACACACATCACATCACATCAAAATAACCAATTATGCAAGGATTCAAGCCTAGGAACTTATGGAATTTCCAAAATCCACAACCGATGCCGAAAAATGTCAAAACTAGTCCGAAGGACTTCAAATTTTACATACAGGTCATAAATGACACTACGGAACTACAGCCACTCTCAGATTCCATTCCGATCCCAATACCAAAATTTCACCTATTAGCCAAAATCGCGAAAAATTCTAACTTTCGCCAATTCAAGCCTAAATCTACCACAGACCTCGAAAACACATTCCGGACGCGCTCCTCAACCTAAAATCACCATACGAAGCTGTTGACATCATCCATTACTCGTTCCGGAGTCGTTTAAATAAAAGTCAAATTCTGGTCAAAACTTCACTATTTAAGCTTCCAAAACAATAGTCCTTCTTCCAATTCGACTCTGAATCATCCGGTAACTGAATCCAACTATGCACGCATGTCGATGTACACAATGCGAAGCTGTTCAAGACCTTATGCCATTGAACGGAGCTTAAATTCTCAAAATGACCGGTCGGGTCATTACATTCTCCCCCTCTTAAACAAACGTTCGTCCTCGAACGTGCCAAGATTCGCTTCGAACTCATCCAATCACTGAATGCACGCTTCCAAAATACACCCGAGGGTGACCCCATGTCACCCAAATCTACATAATCCTGACGACACCTTATCAACTGCTATTTAGCCTTTCTACTAACACCGATAAGCCTCAGACCTCAAATTCTCACCTTCTCTTCATTTCCACAAGACCCGATTTTAAATCGATATACAGTATGAGTCTCAACCATCTATATCAACTCATGCCTACACCCACAAGGTACGACCACACAACATAATACACCACATATGGGTCTTTACTAAAACTTTTGATCACAATAGCTGCCCGAAATCAATTGAGCACCAACAATTAGCCTTATATCCGATACAACTATATTTCAAACCTCCATCACACTGATAATAATGCAAGAAATACGAGGACCTCATACTTTGACACCCGAATCACCAAGCCACAACCAACACCACCGGGCACACATCCCGCAAGCTAAATCCGTTAATAGTACTTAACTGTGTGTATGCTTGTGCAGGTGTCCCAACATGATTCAACAACCAATAATCACAAGGGAAGAAAAGGGCAACACGTACATTTTCATCTTACAAATTTTCACACGAATAAACTCACATAGTAAGTGTTCCAGTACACAATATCAATCAACAAGAAATGCCCCCAGGCCAATGCAAGTATCATAAAAAATCCCTAACATAGCCCACCTTGTCTCGCCACATGTGCAATAGTAAAGTATATGCCCGCCATGTTTCACCACACGTGCATAAACATGTTACCACCTTGTATCGCCACATGCGCAACCCACATATACATATCCCGCCTTGTCACGCTGCATTTGCAATATCAAAAGAAAACGCGGCACGGCAGAAACCTCGTGCAAATCCCCATATAAACAACTGCACGACATAAACCTCGTGCATCACAATAACCATAATAGCACGGTAGAAACCTCGTGCGTAACCACAACAAGTACAACCACAACAGTTGACAATAATACAAGATACGGTAGATACATCAATTCAAGAACCTTTGATTACAAGAAAATAAAGGCTAGTTCACGAAGGGTAAGCACAACAAAGAATACTAGGCATAATAAGGACAGCTCAACATGGAAGAAAACAAATAACATATAAGAGTCGCACCCAAATGCACGGTTCAACAACAAGAAAACTCACACGAATCTGATAACTCTATATAAGGGCAAGTCAACTAAGGTATAGAACATCTAAACTTCTTTTAAGGTTGAGCAGTTACGAGGATATTCAACTATTTCACTTAAGGACAAGCAGTAGCAGAATAATCATAACTTTAGTTAAGACCAAAAACAATTATAGGATGAGATGAAGATAATTATAATTTGAGATAAGCAGTTAAGAGGACCTAGCATGACAGTAAAAAGGAGTAAATTCTTCAGATAAGTCAATTAGGAGTCAGATAGGCAAGAGGGGTAAATCCAAAAGTAAGAAATCCTACATTTAGGCAAGTAAATATGAAACTAGGAATTTGGAAATTTAATCATGCCAAGAACAATTCATACTCAGCAAATATAAGGACCTAATACTCCAAAAAGGGTAAAGTGTCCACAAATAAATCCGATCAAGCGCTCGTCACCTCGCGTACATGGACTACAACCAACATAGAAGACTCAAATCCTAAGGGGAAATTCCCTCACACAAGGTTAGGCAAGATACTTACCTCATCCGCTCAAATCAAACTTTAAATCACGTTCTTGCCACGAATATTCGACTCCAAATGGCCCAAATCTAATCAAATCAATAGCATCGTGTAAATAATACTACAAGCAACTAGTTTAACTAATAAATTCGAAGCTAAGACGCGAAATTAGGAAAATTGCCCAAAAGGTCCACCGGGGCCACGTCTCAAAATCGAGTGAAGGTTACAAATTTAGAACACCATTCACTCACGAACTCACTAGAACAAGAATCATCAAAAACCGACATCAAAATCTCATTAAATTCTTAGATTTCTATTTGGGGAACCTCCCTCCCATTTTCATGATTTTTCACCTATATTCAGTGATTAGATTGAAGAAATTACTATGGATTAATGATATACCAGTTAAATAAGGTTAGGAATCGTTACCTACGAATCTTCTCCTCAAAACCCACTCAAAATCGCCAAATCCCGAGCTCCAGATCGTTTTAGAAAAAATGAATTTTAAACCCTCGGATTTTATATAAACAGCCCGGCAATACCGCACCTGCAGTCCGGCACCTGCGAAAAATACATCGCAGGTGCGAAAACTCACTAACTCAAATGGGGCCACACCTGCGATCATTGGGCCGCACCTGCGGAACCCCGTCCGCACCTCCGAGCCTGGCTGGCCCTGACCAAAACCGCACATGTGATGCCCTCCACCGCACCTGTGTGTCTGCACCTACGGCTCCCAATCCGCAGGTGCGAAACACCAAAACCAGCAATGCTTCAGCTGGTTTTCTAAGTCCAAAATCATCCCGTTGAGCATCTGAAACATCCCCGAGGCACCCGGGACCTCAACCAAACTTACCAGCCAGTCCTAATACCTTATCCAAACTTAGTCGAGCCTTCAAAACACATCACATAACATCAAAATAACCAATTATGCAAGGATTCAAGCCTAGGAACTTATGGAATTTCCAAAATCCACAACCGATGCCGAAAAATGTCAAAACTAGTCCGAAGGACTTCAAATTTTACACACAGGTCATAAATGACACTACGGAACTACAGCCACTCTCAGATTCCATTCCGATCCCAATACCAAAATTTCACCTATCAGCCAAAATCGCGAAAAATTCTAACTTTCGCCAATTCAAGCCTAAATCTACCACAGACCTCGAAAACACATTCCGGACGTGCTCCTCAACCCAAAATCACCATACGAAGCTGTTGACATCATCCATTACTCGTTCCGGAGTCGTTTACATAAAAGTCGAATTCTGGTCAAAACTTCATTATTTAGGCTTCCAAAACAATAGTCCTTCTTCCAATTCGACTCTGAATCATCCGGTAACTGAATCCAACCATGCACGCATGTCGATGTACACAATGCGAAGCTATTCAAGACCTTATGCCATTGAACGGAGCTTAAATTCTCAAAATGACCGGTCGGGTCATTACATTCTCCCCCTCTTAAACAAACGTTCGTCCTCGAACGTTCCAAGATTCGCTTCGAACTCATCCAATCACTGAATGCACGCTTCCAACATACACCCTAGGGTGACCCCATGTCACCCAAATCTACATAATTCTGACAACACCTTATCAACTGCTATTTAGCCTTTCTACTAACACCGATAAGCCTCAGACCTCAAATTCTCACCTTCTCTTCATTTCCACAAGACCCGATTTTAAATCGAGATACGGTATGAGTCTCAACCATCTATATCAACTCATGCCTACACCCACAAGGTACGACCACACAACATAACACACCACATATGGGTCTTTACTAAAATTTTGATCACAATAACTGCCCGAAATCAATTGATCACCACCAATTAGCCTCATATCCGATACAACTATATTTCAAACCTCCATCACACTGATAATAATGCAAGAAACAAGAGGACCTCATACTTTGACACCCAAATCACCAAGCCACAACCAACACCACCGGGCACACATCCCGCAAGCTAAATTTCAAGTAGTGCAGAACGAAAATGACTGAATACGAAAAGAGAACACATAAGGAAACTATCAAACAAGCCCGACAGGCACAACTCTCTATCAATTCTAACCTACAAAACAATATAACAAGGAAAGAATCAAAGCATATAAAAGAATCACAAGGACCCCGTCCTGATATAACTTCTATCACGGTACACGGCCCCGTTCAAGCAGTTCAAATCACACGAAATCACGAGGGTTTATCCCTCAACTATAAATCACAAATAGGATATATATAACCCACCAACTGGAACTTTTCACTAGATCACTTCCTTCAACAAAATTACAACACGTGCTGGCCCCTATATCGGTGGAGCATAAGAATCACAGCTCGTAACCACTATACTCAAGAATAACATCAAGCCTACCGTAGTGGACAACAGGAATTTACTACTAGTCTCATATCTCTCAATAATGAATAGAAATAAACAATAGACATGGGCTACCACTCACAGAATCCCCCAACAGGAGCAAACACGAAAATAAAGTGCAAAGCATGTAACTCACTCATAAACGAAACAACAAATGAGGGAACTCGCCCCGACCAGCAGAGCTATAATGAATTACAATTAGTGCCCCTCTATAACAAATCAAAACATACATGTACTATAACATCTGGCACAACAACCTCCAGCCTACTATATGAAACACATCAACGGGTCGGGCCTCCCCCTCTTGGGCGCCCTCTACTCACCTGAATGCCCTGTTGTAAACATCTTCCCGGAGTCTTGGACAATCTCTCACCATGTGGATAATATCTCTACACTCAAACCAACCTCTCTGCTGACACAGCTGTGGAAACTGTGCGGTATGAGTACTCTAAGACCCAAGAGTACCTGAAACTCCATGCGAAGCCGGTAATGCAAATTGAACTGGTTGACCCACAAAAACTCTACTGTGGCGTACCCTGCCTCCATAATAAAGACCAGTAGGTATCTCCGGCCTACGAGGCCTCCTCACCTATCTTCCCTCTCTCTCCTGACCTCGCTTGTCCTCCCTCTCACAGCCCCGCCTGTCATCTTTCTCATGATCCAGCATGCCCTCAACCAAATATCACATTTGAGGCCCTCAATGAATCTACGAACACACTCTCTAACTGTAGCAACCAAAGCAGGTGCATGCCTGGCCAAATCACTGAATCTGATGGCATACTCTGATAATGACATAGTGCCCTGGCGCAGCCGCTCAAACTCCGTGCGCCATGCATCTCGGAGGGACTGAAGTACAAACTCGCTCAAGAACATCTTTGAAAACTGACCCCATGTAAGTGAATCTGACTCAGGGTATTCGACATTATTGGGAAGACTCATTTCCTTTTGGGAAAGGGATAAGTAATTGAAGAATTGCCACCTAACGATTTTAAGGAGCATTACGGCACCTATTAAGGGTCACAATAACACTAATTGAATAATCAGAGATTGGGTAAGGGCTTGAAATTACTCCAAGGGAAGGTGTTAGGTACCCCTTAAAGTCCACATTTGTGGTTCCCGGTCAAACAAGCTTTGGGAATTTTAAAACAGGTAGCACATAAGAAAATAAAACATATAGGTAAATAAATAAAGATTTTGGTTCGCAGTCTAAGCACACATATGTGCTAAAGCTTAAAGGATTTAAAGTCTAAGAACAAATATAAGGTTTTGAAAGATAGACAGTCCAAGAACACAAGTAAAGTTTTTGTCACGGCCCAAAATCCATAAGGTCGTGATGGCGCCAGACATGATTGTCAGGCAAGCCAATCATTATTTAATTGAAATAATTTTCGGTTTTAACATTTATGAAAAAAACCATTTCCTTTCACTTTATTACATATTAACTAAATAAAATCTGTTAAGTAAAATACAATGGTTTAAATATTCCTATTTTAACAAATAAATCCCAACACATCCCAGAACCCGGTGTCACAAGTACATGAGCACTTTCTAAAACTTTTACTATTTCTACAAGGCTTGTCTGAAATACAAGTGGACAAGGAAATTTAAAATAATGTGATATAGTATGAGGGAGACTCTGTCAGCTGCGGATCGCCTCCGGATGAAGCAGCTTGCCTAAGTCTCCAATCCTCCACATCGCTATGAAAGTACCTGTGCAATAAAATGCACAACAAGTGTTGCATGAGTACAAAAACAATGTGTACTCAGTAAGTAGCCCGCCTAACCTCATAGAGGTAGTGACGAGAGGTCAAATTAGACACTTGCTAAAGGTCAATTTAGAATATTCAAGTGTGACACTAAGCATGATTATCATAGGCAATTTATTAAAATCAGGAATAAATATTATCAACTCCGTTCACATTTAACACTTTATATCTTCGTCATATTAATAACAATTAATCAACATGGGTGATTTAATCAAATAACAATTAATCAACGGGAAGGAACAACTTTTTCCAAAAATTTTAATAACTTTAAATCTCTGTCATTTCAGTTGACAACTTAAAATTTCAGGCCAGTAATCAGGCAAAAGTCATAGCAACTATGCAGTAAATACCATGCACAAGAAATGTCGAGCGTCGAACAGCGCGGACCAACAATAATAAACTCTACATTGTCGAGGGTCGAACGTCTCGAACCATAGACGCATCTATCTGCCCCGCTCGCGAATTGATCATGCGACATGGTTATACATACAAATAATAAGACTAGCCTGCTCGCGAATCATACTTGCGACTCAGGTGCTCATATGTACACATATCCACGTAATAAATCTGTATTTTTATCAAGAAAGCAGTTTTTCTCAGGAAAGTGGTAAGATTCTTCTTAAAGGAACATGAAATATAGCCTTTAAATATTTATTTTGAAACTCATTTGCCAAGTTTAATGATATTCCATAGTATAACCCTACCAGGTATATAATTATCCACACAGGAATCAATTCTCTTTCTACATGATTAAGAAAATGAACTCTAGTCTTCTTCAGATATTCAATTATGATTTCGATTATATTAGCAGTTTAATATTATAGACAGGATCACAGGTACAACACGTAAGGCATGCTAGTGGGTCTTATACTACCCGTACATGGCATAATAGTAGCTACGTACGGACTCCCGTCACCTCGTGCGTACATAGCCCCCGAATATAATAGCACATACTTAATTAATTCACCTAGGGGGGAAAATTCCTCCTCACAAAATTAGAAAGGAGACTTACCTCGCTCCGAAATTCCATAACCGGCTTCCAAGCCCTTCCGAGGACTCCAATGGATGCACAACACCCCAAAAATATCAAAATTACGGCAAACTAGTGAAAATATACTCTAATATTTGCAACAATTCCAAATTATATAGTTTCCCAGCCCCGCTTAGCAAAATAAACAAAATGCTCTCAGGCCCACGTGCCCGGAATCCGAAATTTCTCAAAGATAAATCCTACCCATAGCTTTACTAGTTCAAATATACAATTTACACTAAATCCCATGCTCAAATTCGTGGTAGAAATCCAAAATACAAATTTCTAGGTTTACTTCAAGATTTCCCAATTTTTCCACAATTTTTCATGTATAATTCCATGTAATAAACTTGTATTTATCTTAAAACATAAAGAAAATGCTTACCTAGAAATGCATGAGGAAAATCCTCTCTTGAAGCCCCTCAAAATCGCCCCACACCAAAAGAAAATGGGAGAAATGAGACAAGAATCCCGTTTAAAATGATACACTGCCCAAGCATCCTTCTGTGCGATCGCACAACATCAACCGCGATCGCACAAGCAAAATCCCAAAAGCCTCCCAGAACACCGTGTGCGATCGCACAGTCACAGCTGCGATTGCACAAGCCAAAATGTGAAGCCTCGTATTTTTCCTCTGTGCGATCGGACAACAACAGCTGCGATCACATAGGCCAGTGCAGCAGCCCCCAAAATCCTCCTCTGTGCGATTGCATACATCCAAGTGCGATCGCATAAGCCAAATTACCAGCCCCTCTAATTCCTTCTCCGTGATCGCACCACTAGGGCTGCGATCGCACTGAACCCCTAAAACACCAGAAAAACAGCAGCACAAAAACACTTGAAAACAACCCGGAACCACCCCGAAACACACCCGAGGCCCTTGGGACCCCGTCCAATCACACGACTCAGTCCCATAACCTCACACGGACTTAGTGAGCCTTGAAATCACCTCAAACAACATCAAAATCACGAATTGCAGCCCGATTCAAGCTTAATGAAATTAGAACTTTCAAACTTCCACATTTGATGCTGAAATCTATCAAATCACGTCCGATTGACCTCAAATTTTGCCCACCAGTCATATTCGACATTACGAACCTGCTCCAACTTTCGGAATCGCATTCCGACCTCGATATCAAAACTTCCACTACCGGTCGAATTTCTCAAAAACCTTCAAATTTCTCTTTAGCCAAATGACTTCTAAATGACTTACGGACATCCAAATTCACTTCCGATCGCGCTCCCAACTCCAGAATCACCATACGAAGCTATTCCCAGACTCGGAATCCCAAACGGAGATCAACATCACTGAAACGCGCTTCAAGCCAAACTTTAGGAAATTTCTTCAAAATGCTGACTTCCACAATATACGCCGAAACGCTCTTGGGTTATCCAAAGCTGATCTGTACATACGCCCAAGTTCGAAATCATCATACGAACCTGTTGGAACCTTCAAATCCTGATTCGGAGGTCGTTTACTCAAAACTCCAATCTTAGTTGATTCTTCCAACTTAAGGCTCTTGAAATGAGGATTTTCTTCCGAAATCAACTCTAAAGTTTTCGAAATCCAATTCCGACCACACCTGCAAGTCATAATACCTAAAATGGAGTTGCTCACGACTTCAAACCGCTGAACGACGCGCTAGAGCTCAAAATGACCGGTTGGGTCGTTACATTCTCCCCCACTTAAACAGATGTCCGTCCTCGAACGTGCTAAGAACTGCTCTAGAGTTATCTGAAATCACTGTTTAACACCTCGAGCACCTGCCCGTGCTACCACAACCTAGTTGAGTACATTAGCTTGATCAAATCTGAAGATTTATTCTTTTATCCATATAATAAGCTCAGAACCTAGTTCCAATACCTGAAATTTTTCTCTGTCAGGCCTAGTTCCAATATATAAACACTGTATCAACTACCACACAATATTCCAGAACATGACTGCGTACCTTTGCTGAATTAGCACCATGCACCGCAAGATTCATCATCTAACCACAATGACGTTCCCTGAACCTTAATAGCCAAAATTTCACGAATCTGGTGCTCTCGATGCACCTCATAACAAATATACATGCATCCTGTTATAATGCTGACGATACTACCACAACGGAGGAGATGTGCAGAATTTCATACCCAACTGCAGAGTTAAAAAATCATTGAATATCTCATCTTGACTAGAATCATTACCTCATTATGAACCTAAATAATGGTATTTGTTCTTTGATATACACTTCACATAACCTTATCTCATTGATCCCTGATCCGAAAATCTCGTCTCACCTAGTATGAGGGGCTCAGACAACAAATCACCCCAAACATGACCAACAGCCTCACATGATACCACATCGCACCAATAGGCCATAACTCGAACATGATAATAAGAAACGACGCAGGAAGGGGCTATTCAACTCATGCAACTAATATGAACTTTTCTCAGAAAATAGGAAGTAGAACATAAGAAAGAATAAATATAGGAACCTTACTCATCATCACACTGTTGCGGCGTGAAACCCGATCCGAATAACATACCCATGGCGACGTGCCACCCGATCCACACATAAAATTTACATAAGAAGATATATATATATATATATATATATATATATATATATATATATATATATATATATATATATATATATATACGGAGTTGATTTTCTCACTATCACAAATTGCTGAATATCGATCATAAGCACGCTAAGTGCCTAATACCATCCTGGGGATACTGATAAAACCGCATACTACAAAACTCAAGCAGAACTGAGGTGCGATATATATATATATATATACACACACTCTGGATCTTAAGAGCTATCCTGCTCACACAACATCCCTACTATGTGGGACCTCAACATATAGGAATTAGCAAGCCGTTTCACAACTCACACGGCACAATCACAATATCGCATGAATTTGATGAAGACGGAGCAACATCTGATGTTCTAATACCTTTCCATGAAAAGTTCTCTACTGAAATGAACATGCCTGGCTCATACGGAGCCCATAATCATATTTAAATCCACACAAACATCGAGTCTACCTTGCTCGCACCAAACTAAGCTAATGGCTTTTACCTGGGTCCATAATAACCCACTTTCTCTCATAATACGCGAGAACAACCATCATAGCCTGGAAAAACACCCTACAATCCATAACCAAATGAACTGAACGCCTTCCCGGCATAAATTCTCAAATAAACAATATTGCACTCCTTTATACCCAGTCCAAATCTTCAATCTATCAAGTGACTAGATGTCACATTTATAAAATCTTTTCGCGGTCATGCTTCCACGACCTTCCACACAAGGCAACAAGTCTGCACACCCGCATCACCGACCACATTAATACTTCAAAACACATCAAGAACCCATGACCAGGGTACAAAGCCTCTTTCCCCGAATATCGATCTCAGGTGACACTGAAGATAACACCAACTTACTTTGAACTTTCAAATCACTCTTTTTCTTGCTCATCCGAGCTCATGACATCCTTGTTAACACCGGACCGCAATCTCGATTCTTACTCCGAGTTACATACTGCTTACCGCACCTAACATGCCAATATGAGGTAGCACAAGAATTCCATCATAACTTCTGAATCACCAAAAAGGTGAACACTTCATCATATAGAAACCTTTTACTTAACTCAATTCAGGAGTACCATCTCAACATACGAGTGAATACCCACAATCACCCAACATGCAAATCCTGAAGTAGTAGTCTATACCACCATAACCCTTCTGAGATCCGCCTACACCTGACAGGATATAATACTTGAATGTTCCCACATGAAATCCATTACGATAGCCGACAAGCCCCGCACACACCGGCACAAACCACATGCATAACTTAATCACAATGAAGGATTTGATCACTGCCGTAAATGTGCCATTTCAACCATGGCTAATCAATCTATATTCCTTTAATCATTCTTAACTACCTCAGAAATAGTATTAACCCCATTCAACTCATAGAAACTCAATCCTCAACCATCCCGAGTGACCTTGATTCACGAGATCATGCTGCCTAAATCCCACAACCCGTCTCATATCCTCCTGATAATCTTTCTGCAACCCGGAGTTTATTTCTCTCACTCCTCCAATACTATCATGCACGCTGAAAATAACATAGAACACTCCCAAAACCTAACCCTGGACCAATAGGGCCAACTTTTGCAATATTAATCGAATCCCATGAACAATTACCAGTTTTACTCCTTTCCCCTTAGCTGAAATAACTTCCCAATACGGTGATAATTTGCAACCCCATGAGATGATATTCCTGCAACCCCATCACAGGTGGTAGGACTCTCCCACTTAGACTGAAGCTACTCCTTGCATCATTCTGGATCCCACAGAAATCCTCTCTCATTTGCTGACATGATCTTTCTCAACCAATCTGTCCAATTCTTCCAAATTCTCTTGCTAGCACTCCCTAATTACTAAAATTCTCTAGCATCGTTCACACATTCTGCCTCCTACCGAATAGCCACTAGAACCCCTCATAGAGACCTTCCAACCATGCCACCGCTACCTATTCACAGGAGATAACCCGCCTGTGGAAATCACCCACGGACACCTTCCAACGATGTTGAAATGCCCGCTCTCTGCAACTTCAATACCCCATCTTACGCCCTGATTCATTTACCAACTTTACTAGTCTGTCCTCTCCTCATGGACATCCATTAAATGCGTGACAATATCTTCAAATTCCAAGCTATGCTGCCGCTCCCCCACTTTGCGACTGCTCGACTTCCGCTACTTACGCCTGGCCTCCAAGAAATGAAACCACCGCCTAGCCTCACCTCAGGATCATTCTCTCTAGCTCTCAAACCAGCAGATCATCACGACTTCAGGCTCTCCGAATATCATATATCTCTAGCTGCCTTCATTATCAACACTTATCCGGTACTGAACCACCGCACCTCACGGTCTCTGCCAACCGCATTCTTCAATACTTCTTCTCAATTCTCTGACCCCATGCAACCGAAGAAACCATAGCACCGACAAACTTAACACATTCCATTCGATCAATGATGTCGACTTCATGTCACATGTGCATATCCCACCTCACTTGAAGACACCAAGTCTTACTACTTTATCAACCCCAACCGGACCATTCATAACCCAAATGCCTTTCCTCTGCCAGAACTAAAATACCAAAATCTCGAAATCACACTCTAAGAAGACCTCATATCACCTCGTGCGTACGTAGCCCCCGAAGATAATAGCACATACTTAATAAATTCACCTAGGGGGGACAATTCCCCCTCACAAAGTTAGAAAGGAAACTTATCTCGCTCCGAAATTCCATAACCGACTTCCAATCCCTTCCGACGACTCGAACGGATGCACAACGCCCCAAAACTATCCAAATAACAGCAAACCAATGAAAATATACTCTAATATTTGCAACAATTCCAAATTATATAATGTCCAACCCCCTTAGTGAAATGAACAAAATTCCCTCGGGCCTACGTGCCCGGAATCCGTAATTTTCTCAAAGATAAATCCTACCCATAGCTTTACTAGTTCCAATATACAATTTACACTAAATTCCATGCTCAAATTCGTGGTAAAAATCCAAAATATAAATTTCTAGGATTTCTTCAAGATTTCCAAATTTTTCCACAATTTTTCATGTATAATTCCATGTAATAACCTTGTATTTATCTTAAAAACATAAAGAAATTGCTTACCTAGCAATTCATGAAGAAAATCCTCTCTTGAAGCTCCTCAAAATCACCCCACACCAAAAGAAAATGGGAGAAATGATCCAAGAATCCCGTTTAAAATGATACACTGCCCATGCATCCTTCTGTGCGATCGCACAACATCATCCGCGATCGCACAAGCAAAATGCCAGAAGCCTCCCAGAACACACTGTGCGATCTCACAGTCATAGCTGTGATCACACAAGCCAAAACCTGAAGCCTCATATTTTCCTCTATGTGATCGCACAACAACAGCTACGATCGCATAGACCAGTGCAGCAGACCCCAAAATCCTCCTCTGTGCGATTGCATACATCCAAGTGCAATCGCACAAGACAAATTACCAGCCCCTCTAATTCCTTCTCCATGATCGCACCACTAGGGCTGCAAACGCACTGAACCCCGAAAACACAAGAAAAATAGCACCACAAAACACACTTGAAAACAACCCGGAACCACCCCGAAACACACTCGAGGCCCTCGGGATGCCGTCCAATCACACGACTCAGTCCCATAACCTCACACAGACTTAGTCGAGCCTTGAAATCACCTCAAACAACATCGAAATCATGAATTACAGCCCGATTCAAGCATAATGAACTTAGAACTTTCAAACTTCCACATTTGATGCTGAAATCTATCAAATCACGTCCGATTGACCTAAAATTTTGCACACCAGTCATATTCGACATTACGGACCTGATCCAACTTCCGGAATCGCATTCCGACCTCGATATCAAAACTTCCACTTCCGGACGGATTTCTCAAACACCTTAAAATTTCTATCTTTAGCCAAATGACTTCAAAATGACCTACGGACATCCAAATTCACTTCCGATCGCGCTCCCAACTCCAAAATCACCATTCGAAGCTATTCCTATACTCGAAATCCCAAACGGACATCAACATCACTGAAATGCGCTTCAAGCCAAACATTAGGAAATTTCTTCAAAATGCTGACTTCCACAATATATGTCGAAACGCTCCTGGGTTATCCCAAACCTGATCCGAACATACGCCCAAGTACGAAATCATCATTCGGAACCTGCTGGAACCTTCAAATCCTGATTCGGAGGTCGTTTACTCAAAATTCCAATCTTAGTTGATTCTTCCAACTTAAGGCTTTTGAAATGAGAATTTTCTTTCCAAATCAACTCTAAACTTTATGAAATTAAATTCCGACCACACCTGCAAGTCGTAATACCTTAAATGGAGTTGTTCACGATTTCAACCGCTGAACGACGCGCTAGATCTCAAAATGACCGGTCAGGTAATTACAGTTTTGAAAGAATTATGATCTAAACACAGATATGTAAGAGATTGGGAGGTCCTAGGTTGTTTATCCTATAGGATCACATCAGTACAATGCTTTATAATCACTCCTCAGAAGAGGGGCCACACGTTGCATAAGCGCACCGGTCATCATATCCATATCTACCCTTCCCCACCCCTTAGCGGTTATTAAAGCGAGTGTTGTTTAACGATCTCTATGTGTGTTGTTACCCGTCCCTTCTTAATGGCCCTGGAGGAATTTAGGATCCCTACCTATAGGCAGTTCTAGACAGACCCCTAAGGTTGAAAGGAGAAAATACTAGGCGACAAGAAACTACCTATAGGACTTGAACAGATAAAACAGGAAAAAGAAGTTAAGAGGCTCAGATTTACCTCCACAGATAATGCACATAAGCAGCACGTCTCAAACACAAACAAGGGCAGTATTATTAAGCAGGATCCTAAAACATAATCTAAGTGAAAATCAGAACACAGAAGATGTGCAACTTCAATTTTATAAACACAGAAGCAGGACCTAATCAGTTTGCCTATTAAGTTTAAAAAACCTGTTAACCATTAAGTAGTAAACTCAAAGCAACAATTTTCCATTTTTAAAAGAGATTAATTTCCTAAGTCTTGCCTAAGCGTGGGATTGTGCATAATAATTACCATAATTTTTAAAAAACAGTTCAGAAATTGTTTTACCTAAAAGCATGGTGTTCTAGGTGTTGCAAAATATATGGATTATCACTAGTTTATTTAAAATAGGATGATCAAATATGAGACCGTCTTATGTCCTTTTTCATGCTTTAGTAGTTTAACTAAGTGTGACTGGGCAAGATCCTAAAGCATGGTATCTACTATGCACATAGAGATGCAGAATGGTTGCAGAATTCCTAAAGCATGATTTCTAAATGAACAGGAAGTTACAGCATAATTTCAGGATGTGCAGGAGCAACATTTTTATGTTGATGCCATTATTTATCCTAGAAGAAGGATTTCTAAGTGATAAATAGGGTAAAATGAGATGATGAAGCAGTAAACCTAAAACATGATATCTAATGCATGACATGCTTAGAATGTACTGGTCCTAAACATGGATTCTAATGCACATATAGGAAATGTAAACCTAAGGCATGGTTTCTACCATTGATATTGATAACATATATAGCTACCCTCCCCTTTTCACTAGCCATCCCCAATACCTGTTTACAAATAATTATTACAGACCAGCTGATAAATTACATAAATAGGTAAAGGAGAAGAAGAAGTTAAACTATAGGGAGCCTGAAAAACAGGCCCAAATTCGCAGAACCTCAAGTGCTCAAATGTTTCATAGCCTTTCTCATATCTGGGTGTGTCAGAGTTCCCTAAGGACCTCAAGGGATCCCGGGCATTGCTCATTCCCAGATTTCATAACCATAATTGAGTAAGTGCAGTGTGGAAGGGTCAGCCCCAGTGCACCAGAGTTCAGAGGGATCACATAGGAATCCCAAGGCAGTCATACACTGGAGGGGCAAAACCTAAGGACCTAAGAGTAGAGTGAGAGTGCTTGAAATAGTTTTGAAAAGGTTTCAATAGGAAAGGCAGTGTTTGGAAAAGACTTAGTTGAAACAGTTTTATAAAATAAGAGAGTTGTTTTGTAAAAAAATAGTTTATTGACAAGGGTAGGACAATTAACAGACAGTAGACTAATCACAGCACGAACAGATTCAGCACATTCAAATCATAGTCTTTCATACATGGGTGATGGGAATTGGGGACACATAGAGCACATATCTCGTATGGGATTTACGGGGATTAGGGGATAGCTAATGGTATAAACACAACATGAATTTCATAATCAACACAAAATCGTACAACTTAGGATACAATTTGCTTTGCAAAGAAAGGTTCATGCTAGAAAATAGGTAAACATGAGATAGAGCAGATCACATTGGGACATACTACAAAGGGGTAACATGTTCATAAGCATACTGATCCTAAAGGGAAGTGGGGCATAACATAATATGCTAGATGAACAATGATGTAGACATGTCAATTACATGTTGAACAACAAAAACCATAGACAGAAATAGATCAGAAACATGATAAACTGAAGCAGCAATAGAAACATGTTGGTTTTGGGACTTGAATTGAAATCAGAACATACCAGTAAGGGGATAGTAAACCTAAAGTGAAGGATAGGAGAGCACAATAATTAGCCTTGGCTTGCAGCCGGCTAATTCAGAACAGTAGTAAGTAAGTAACAAAGAAAGATAGAGAGCAGAAAAGCTTAGAGTATGAGAGAGAGCCTTTTGAACTAATGTGTTCGTGTGTTTTGAGTTCAGTGTCCGTGTCGTAGAAGTGAGAATGGAGGAGATTATATATAGCAGTTGAGAGCTAGAGAGAATAAGGTAAAGAATCAACTATGTAGCAATTAGGAAAAATTACAGATTTAATCATACATGAAATTAGCCAAGTTTCCATCAATTAAGGGTAATCAACCAACGGTCAAGAGCAGGGCAGATAATTAAAGAAGGAAATCAAGTAACCTTAGGTATAGAGTAGGTAATTAGGGTTAAGTACAAAAGAGTTTAATTAAGGAAACACTTAGTAAGAGTCAGCAAATTTCACGGTTAATCAAAGATAAGGCAAGAAATAATTAACAGTTATGAAAAATAGGGGAAATAACAACAAATCAGCATACATGTATTACCATAGCAAATCAGTGAATCAAGAACTCGAAATAATACTGATTTTAAGGAAAACAACATAGGTTTTCATGAATAAACAAGTAGGCCAAGCATAAACATACTAGATCAGTCGAGAGTAGAATCACAAACCCTAATAAAGATATACTAGGGTAAAAATCATAGGACATTGAATTAAGCTAAAGTAAAATCATGAGAATCAAAGCATAGATTGAAAACAGTGCACAAGTAACATGGAAAACCTAGAATCGAAGCAAAGCATAAGAAAAAATGGAGTTTTAGCATAAATAGACTAGGGTTTAGGCAAACTCAACATAAATTGGTCAAAAGCACATAAGAACAGAAGATTAAACATTCAAAATTGGAAAATTTTTGGAGAAGATGATTTTCAGTAAACCCTAGTTAGGAAGAAATGAACATACACTTGAAAATCAGAAGGTTCTCATAAAAACAAGAGGAAAATAGTTTGATCCATCTCAGATCTGTACAGATTTGAGAATTTCAAGAGATGAAAGTAGGTTTTCTTATAAAAAACGTAGAGATGAATAGACCAACTTAGAGACCCATAGGTTTAGGCAAAAATAGAATGATCTTACTCAAGATCGAACCATGGAGGCTTGAAACAGGAAAGAACATGCCCAAGGTGTGAGTGGACTGACCCTCGTCCCTTGAGGGCCTTAGAGACAAATAGTACCGGCATAAGAGAGCCATGAGAGGCCTAAGGGTTGTGAGGAATCACCATGGTTGACGACAGATGAGAGGCGACGATGTGAGAGTTAGGGTTAGGATTAGAGAGGATTTGTNGTTGATCAAAATGATCAACGTTCGGGATTTAACAAGAATTTGGGTGGCATTAGGTAGGGGTTTGGGCTTGGGTTATATTGGGCTAGTGTATCAGGTATTTGGGCTAGCTAGTTTAGGCTAGAATCAAAATAAAAATGGATACTTGTTAAATACCCCAAATAAATTGATTAAAAAAATAAATTGTAAAATAATTACTAATTATAAAAAATGAATTTCATGTATAGAGATGTTTTAAAAATGGTTATTTAGTATTTGAAATACAAAAGACTAATTTCTGGTAAAAAATAATACAAAAATTATACACATGGGCTACAATTGCAAAGTTATTGCAATTGTAGCCAAAAGGTGCAAAATTGGCTATTTACAGAATAATTTGGACTTAATAGGACCATAATAGTAATATTAAATCAAGAAAATTATTTTAAATTATTTTTTATGTAATTTTGTAATTATTTATTGGAATCAAATACTAGGCAAATTAATAAAATATGTAGAAAATTGTGGAAAAATACCAATTGATGCTAATGTATGATTTTGAAGACATATATGCATTTCGAAATATTTTTAGGAAAAATTGGGTATCAACAGCTGCCCCTCTTTACCCGAAAAGGATGGAAGAGTTGTCGGGTAAAGATATGATGGCCAATTTGACCGAGCGAAACGATTAGAGAGATTTAGGCCGGAACCTAGCTTCTGGGCTGCCTACATATCCCTGGTTTCAAGAGAATCAGGTCGCGTGTAGTTCTGGATTCATCGGCGGAGTATACCGATGAAATCATTGCAAGAACGGACGCAATATCTAGGGATAGGTGAATGAATGGTTCATGAGAGAGGTCATGTTTGATACCGTTGAGGGGAAGTGGAGCAGGATCGCTCCTGCTGGGATAGCAGTTGCTTACCGAGTCACCTACAAATAGAGATAATACGAGCATATATTTGTGCAAAAATTTAAATATGATGCAGATTCCCGTTAGACTATGAAAGTTGTCTTCGGACGGTTATGGATGACGTCCTCAGACTATGATGTCCTGGGCCATGAGTTGATTAATGAGATTCGCAGGTCATGAAATTATGTTCTCTAGCCATGAAGATGGTGCCTCCGAACTATGACGCCTTTGAATAATGATATGCAAATTTTGAGAGATCCTTAGGCCATGACATGGTGTCTTCCGGCTATGAGGATGATGTCGTTAGACTATGACGCCTTTGGACAGGTTGGCGATATTTCAGCCCATGAAATGCAGTAATGTGACTTCCACAAGGCATAGCTTAGTCTTGGGAAATAGAGGGCAGAGCGTATCCCAAAAGAGAAGCGAAGTGAATAATGCTCGAGAGACAGCGCTTAGTCTCGGTGAAAATCAAATTGGAGGCAAAGCTTATCCTCATGCAAGTATGGAGACAGAGCTTAGTCTCATGCAGAGATGTGGAAGGCAAAGATTAGCCTTATGCAGAATGAAGGGAGAGATTAGCCTTATGAAAGAGAAGGCAAAGATTAGCCTTATGCAAGATGGAAGGCAGAGATTAGCCTTATGCAGATGGAGGTAGAGCTTAACCTTATGCAGATGGAGTTAGAGATTAACCTCATGCAGATAGGAAGTCAGAGATTAGCCTTATGCAAATGGAAGTAGAGCTTAACCTCATGCAGATGGAGGTAGATCTTAACCTCATGCAGATAGTAAGGTAGAGATTAGCCTTATGCAAATGGAGGTAGAGCTTAACCTCATGAAGAATGCGGGACAGAGCTTAGTCCCATGCAATATGAAGGCAAAGATTAGCCTTATGAAAATGAAGGCAGATATTAGCCTTATGCAAAACGAAGGCAGAAATTAGCCTTATGCGGAAGATTAAATAGTAAACGACAGTAGAATTTCTTAGCTGGCAGCAGGCTTTGATATTGTGATTGTTGTGAGCATTGTTACTATGGAGCATTGTTTGTTCGTGCTAATAGCAAATGTCGGCAAGTCCGATGGTTTCGAGGATTGTAATTTTGAACATGTTCGTTCTTTGTTCCTGCATCCAAAGAAAAATCGAGAGTTCTGTAGATGGGGGAGGTTGGTTCGTGTCTCCGCTGGCTTTACTTGCTTCGCTCTGCTTGGTATGATGATTTTGTTTGCGTCATTGGGGTAGCGTTTTCTAAACAGAGCTATATTTTGAAAATGTGCATGATTTTATTAAAACATAGTAAAAAAATATACTTCAAGAAATTTAGATGAACCGGTGACCATGACATGGTTCAAGACATTGCAACCACTCATGCCACGGAATTTTGAGGGTCCTACTCGAAATTCTGCCCTAGTTGGATGGTTGATGATTCTTACCATTGTACATGCTGCGATCGGCTGAACTTGCTTCGAACTCCTCAAAATTCTGCCCTAGTTTCCAATTGCGGGGGAAATGAGATTTTTATTGAATTATGACCGAACCCATAGGGTTTCCTACATATCCCCTCTTAAACGGGAATCAGGTCAGGCGTAGTTCAATTTACATTATCGAATAAAAGCATAGAAAGTTACACATAATATCGTTTGATTGCATCTGAATTTATTGGCTTTGGCCAAACTTCTCCATCCATTTCTGCAAGTATGAGAGCTCCTCCTGTCAATACTTGGTGAACCATATACGGACCTTGCCAGTTGGGAGAAAATTTCCCTTTGGCTTCGTCTTGATGGGAAAATTCTTCTTTAACACCAGATGCCCCAGTGTGAACTATCTTGGCTTGACTCTCTTGTTGAAGGCTCTGGACATTCTATTTTGATAAAGTTGACCATGACATATTGCATTCATCATTTTCCCATCTATGAAGGCTAACTGCTCGAAGCGGCCTTTTATCCATTTTGTGTCGCTGAACTCAGCTTCTTGTATGATTCTTAAGGAAGGGATCTCCATTTCGGTAGGAATAACACCTTTTGTACCATAAACTAGTAAATAATGGGTTGCCTAGTTGATGTGCGGACTGTGGTATGGTATCCCAGTAAGGTGAATGATAATTTTTCATGCCACTGTCTGTGATTTTATATCATATTTCTCAATATCTTTGTTATGTTCTTGTTAGCAGCTTCCACAGCTCCAGTCATCTGTGGTCTATCGGCTGTGGAATTCTTGCGCTTGATTTTGAAAGTCTCGCACATGGCTTTTATCAGATCACTGTTGAGATAGGAGTCGTTGTCGGTGATGATTGACTCCGGAACCCCGAAACGAAAAATGATACGGCCACGGACAAAGTCTACCATGACTTTCTTAGTCACTACTTTGTTTGATGTCGCTTCGACCCGTTTGGTAAAGTAATCAATAGCTACTAGGATGAACCTGTGGCCATTTGAGGCTGTGGGTTCATTTGGTCCAATAACGTTCATTCCCCAAGTGACGAACGGACAAGGTGAGCTTGTTGCATTGAGCTCATTTGGGGGTACTTTTGTCATATCTGCATGCACCTGACATTGATAGCATTTTTGGACATATTGGATACAGACTGTTTCCATGGTCATCCAGAAGTAACCGACTCTGAGTGTTTTCATTGCTAAGACAAAACCATTCATGTGTGG
Source organism: Nicotiana knightiana (assembly GCA_005239525.1). NCBI lineage: Eukaryota > Viridiplantae > Streptophyta > Magnoliopsida > Solanales > Solanaceae > Nicotiana > Nicotiana knightiana. The sequence goes on along the minus strand of ML386858.1, from coordinate 158,313 downwards.
GCCACAGGTCCCATCATGTATCTCTTCAAGTAGTCTGGAGGCTTCCTTTGCATCAACACATCTTATTAATCCTAAGTCAGGAGTCCTTCTGTAAGGGTTTCCTCCGCTGAGAAACAAATTATTGGACAATCTACGGAGCGTGCATTTCTGAGTGTGATTTGCAAGCTCTGGATACTCTCCATTTGACAAGTATTCCATGATGTCTTGGAACCATGGCCTTCCGTCTGCTTCTTCTTCAACATGGGCACAATATGCGGGCTGGTTATGGATCTTCACTGGAATAGGATCAATCAAGTTCTTATCTGGGTGTTGTATCATAGATAATAGAGTGGCCAATGCATCGACAAACTCGTTCTGAACTCTAGGGACGTGCCAAAATTCTGTCTTTGTGAACCTTTTCCTCAATTCTTGCACATGGTGCAGATATGGCGATATCTTGGAATTCTTGGTAGCCCATTCTCCTTGTACTTGGTATATTAGTAGATCTGAGTCACCAATTACTATCAACTCCTGGATACTCATGTAATGGACAAATTAAGCCGTAAGATGCAGGTCTCATATTCTTCCATATTGTTGGTACAGGAAAATCTGACTTTGGGAGATACTGAGTAGTGTTGACATGTTTCCAATATCAGGACAGCTTCAATGTCGACTCCTTTGAAATTGGCTGCTCCGTCGAAGAACATTCTCCACCCATCATAGGATTCTGCAATGTCCTCCCCTATGAATGACACTTCTTCATCGGGAAAATATGTTTTCAAGGGTACGTATTCTCCTCCCATGGGGTTCTCGGCAAGATGATCTGCCAGTGTTTTCCCCTTGACCGCTTTCTGATTCACATAGACAATGTCGAACTCACTCAGCAGGATTTTCCATTTGGTGAGTTTGCTAGTGGGCATGGGCTTCTGAAAGATATATTTCAAGGGATCCATCCTTGATATGGGATACGTTGTGTAGGCATAGAAGTAATGTCTTAGCTTCTAGGTTACTCAGGTTAGAGCACAACAGGTACGTTCCAGTAGAGAATATCGTGCCTCATATGGAGTGAACTTCTTACTCAGATAATAAATATCTTGTTCCTTTCTTCCTGTCTCGTCGTGCTGCACCAGAACGCAGCCAAAAGCTCCATCTAATACTGCAAGGTAAAGTAGCAAGGGTATACCTGGCTCTGGAGGGACCAAGACTGGGGATGTTGACAGGTATTCCTTGATTCTGTCGAAAGTTTTCTGACAATCATCGGTCCATTCGGTCGTAGCATCTTTCTTCAGAATCTTTAATATTGGTTCACATATAACCGTGGGTTGGGCTATGAATCGGCTGATGTAGTTAAGGCGTCCTAGGAAACTCATCACATATTTCTTGTTCTTTGGCGGTGGCAATTCTTGGAAGGCTTTGACCTTTGATGGATCCATTTCTATTCCTCGGCGGCTGACGATGAACCCAAGCAATTTCCCAGCAGGAACCCCGAACTCACACTTTGCGGGGGTTTAATTTCAAGTTGTACTTTCGCAGCTTGTTGAAGAACTTTCTCAAATATGTTGTATGGTCGGTGGCTCTTTTGGACTTGATGGTGACATCATCCACATACACCTCAATTTCTTTATGTATCATATCATGGAAGATGTGGTCATATGTCTCATATAGGTGGCCCCAGCATTCTTTAGGCCGAACGGCATCATCTTATAATAGTAGACTCCCCACGGCGTGATGAAAGGCATCTTCTCAGCGTCTTCCTCGTCCATCAAAATATGGTGGTAACTAGAAAAAAAATCTACGAACGATTGAAGTTCATTCTTTGCAAAATTGTCAATCAAGATGTGTATGTTCGGGAGAGGAAAATCATCCTTTGGACTGGCCCGGTTGAGATCCCGGTATTCGACACAAAATCTGATCTTTCCATCTTTCTTGGGTACTAGCACGATGTTGGCTAACCATGTCGGATATTCAACTACCCTGAGAACCTCGGCGTTGATTTTCTTGGTAACATCCTCTTTGATTTTCAGACTCATATCAGGCTTGATATTTTTGAGCTTCTACTTTACCAGCGGGCAAATTGGATTGGTTGGTAACTTGTGAGCCACAATGGATGTACTTAGACCAGCCATGTCATCGTACGACCATGAAAATATGTCTTCATATTCTTTCAAGAACTGTGTGTATTCCACTTTTCTCTTATCGCGATAGATGAATGCTGAAGCGAGTTTCCTTGACAGTTTCTTAATCTCCCAGGTTGACTATCTCAGTTTTGTCCACATTGGACTTAGGTCTATTTTCAAAATCCTCAACTTTTCTGATAATTTCATCGGGTATGGTATCTTCTTCCTCTGAATCACTGTCCTTTTGTTGCATTTTCTTATTGCATGTCACAGTCATTGGTTCCTCAAGATAGTAAATAGTAATGCCCGGGACTCGTCGGGCCCTGGATGGTCTGACAGTCCAATTCTTGAGGAATGATCCCTTACTCACAGCATTGAGGGTAGGGCCTTCCTTCTCCTCCTCCTCAACAATAACACAAAATTCCACATCACCATCTTCAAAGAATAGATCCTTCAAAGCTGCTAGAGTTTCTTCTTCTTATGACCCCATAAGATATCATCTTGCCGGAAAGTCTACTCCAAATGTGGTATAGGCTATTCCAATGGATAGTAGGGACTGTGCCATGGTGGCAACCAATCTTCATACTACTGCTAAGTGTATTTGTATCCCAGCCCAAAAGTGGTGCCATGGTGCTTCAACTGTATTGGTTTGGAAATCCCCTGGAGATTTTTCTCGAGTCCTCTGGCAGGCTCATATACACTCCAATTCAGTATGTTTTCGATCTTACTGTCCCACCATTTGTCGTTATCCACTACATTGATATGTTCAATGTGGTGGTAGGTTTCTCCACCCAACCTTCTTTAACCTTCAATCACCGGGATGGTTTGGCGACCATAGATAGGATTGCTTTCATCTCTGTGGATGATTACTTCCTGGTGGTTCCATTCAAATTTCACTACCTGATGCAATGTTGATGCCACAGCCCCAGCGGCATGTATCCATGGGCGTCCCAACAACAGATTATAGGATGTCAATATGTCTATCACCTAAAATTCAATTTCGAACCATGTAGGTCCCATCTGCAGACAAATACTGATTTAATTGATATTAGACCTCTAAGAACCGTCGAAAGCCTTTACATTCATAGATCCTTATTTGATCTCGTGCAGTCCGTTGCCCAATTTCTTAATTGTTGTCAACGGACAGATGTTGAGGCTAGATCCACCATCGATCAGAATTTTCGTGAAGAAGTAGTCCTCACATTGCATAGTGATGTGTAGTGCTTTTTTGTGACTTAGCCCTTCAAGTGGCAGCTCGTCCTCGTGGAAAGTGATCTTGTGACTCTCCAGCACTTGACCTACCATATTGTCCATTTCTCCACTAGTTATGTTATTTGGCACATATGCTTCGTTCAGCACTTTCATCAAAGCATTATTGTGTGCCTCTGAATTCTACAACAATGATAGAATGGAAATCTGGGCTGGAGTTTTGTTCAGTTGATCGATGACTGAGTATTCCCTGGCTTGCACCTTTGTCCAAAGATCATTTGGGCCTGTCTTAATGACGGGTGGCCTGTTGGAAGCATTCTTGCTAGATTCTGCCAAGTTTTCAGGTGTGTAGACCCTGCCGGTCCTTGTCATCCCCTGTGCAGCACTAGCTTCTTCTATCTTGACTTTACTTTTCCTTCTTGCTTCAGCTGTGTAATCCCAAGGTACGGCCTTGTCGTTGAAAGGTGGTGTGGTTGACACTGTCACTGTGATTGGTGCATCTACTTTCACTTCAAATGGAATGGGTACCTTAGCAGGCGGCATAACTTCAACCTCGAACGATAAACGTGTGTTTGCAGGTGGTGCCATTTCAAACTTGAATGGGAGTGACGCAATTACCTTGACGTCTCCAGATGGCTGAATCTGGACTATGATGGGATTGAGAGTGACTGTTGGCTTCTTTGATTTATCACCTTCTATGATTAACCCGATCGACCCCTCTGGGTCCCAATCTTCTTCAATCTCTATCATGTTAACACCCCTATGGTCTGGAAGTGGATTGTTGCGAACATTGGGAGAAGATTCTTTTGCATGGATGAACTTTTTATCGATCACAGACTGGATCTTATCCTTCAATGAGCGACATTCATCAATTGTATGCCCCTTCATGTCGAAATGGTATGCACAGGTTTTATTTGGGTTGACCCATTGGGATGGATTTTCAGGGGTTACAGTAGGAATAGGAGTGACATAACTATCTTCTTTTAATCATTCATACAGCTGGTAGGTTCAGCAATGGCAGTGTATTATTTAGTAGGTTTGCAATCAAAGTTGGGTCGAGGTCTCGGAAAATTTTGGCGAGTAGGGGGCGATTGAAAGTGAGATGGCTGTGAGTTGTAGGTAGGATAAACAGGAGCTGGTTGGTAATATCTAGGGGAAGTAGGCTGATATGTAGGCGGTGGAGATGACTGATATGTTGATGGAGGCACTGACTTATAGGTGGGCGAGGGTGCTTGATAGGTGAGTGGGGAAGTTCTGTATACCAACGGGGATTTGGATCCTTATGCAACCATTACCGTTCTTGCATCTTTCTTCTTGGATATACCACCAGACTACAAGGATTTTTTGGTGGCCTGTAGGGCCTTAAAGTTAGTGATCGTTCCACTTTTGATACCTTCTTCAATTCTCTCACCCAGCTTGATGATGTCAGAGAATTTGTGGTTTTCAGTCACCATTAACCTCTCATAATACTGCGGTTCTTGTGCCCGGACAAAGAATTTGTTCATTTGTTCTTCCTCTATGGTAGGCCTGACCTTGGCTGCTTCGGATCTCCAACGAGCGGCATATTCACAAAAAGTTTCAATGGGCTTCCTTTTAAGGTTCTTGATGTAGAACACGTCCGGTGCATTATCCGTATTGAACCTGAATCGGTCCATGAAGTCTGATGCCATACTTACCCAGTCAGACCACTTCTTAGGGTTTTGGTTGATGTACCAAGATAAATCATCTCCTGCGAGGCTCCTCATTAACAATTTCATGCGAATCTTCTCATCTCTTCCTACTCCAACCATATTTATCATAATAGGTCCTCAGATGGACCCTGGGATCACCTGTACCATCGAACATTTTGAACTTAGGAGGTTTGTAACCCTCCGGTATTTCAACATTGGGATATATGCAGAGATCTTCGTAGTTCAACCCTTCGACTCCCCTGTTTCCTTCAACGTCCTGAACTTGACTATTCAGCTTCTTGAGTTCCTCGGCCAAATTCTTAATGAGCATATCCTTCTCACTGGATTCAGGTGTGTAAGCAATGTGTTGGGTGGAGTGAGGTAGAGTCTCCACGTATATAGGGTTGTTCTGATGACCTGGTGTTTGAGCATAGAGGTGGTCACTTGTGGAGTCTTGTGGTTCAGGGATAACTAGCGGGGTATTTATTGTAGCGTGGAGAGTGTTGTGCTGGTGTTGTGGTGGGATAATTTGTTTTTTCGGTGGAGTTGTATGATGATGAGTTGTGGGAGGGTTCTGTTTGTTTGGGGTGTTCTGAGGAGGTATGGGATATTGAATCACATCTGGGACACTGAGTGAGAAGGATAAATTTGCCAAGTTCCGGACATGCTCAAGCTCCCCTTGGAGTTTCAACAACCTTTGCTCGAGTTGTAACATAGTATCATTCTGAAACTAAGTACCTTGATTGTCAAGAGCTTCTGTTCCTTCCACTGGCGTTGTGTTTTCCTGTCTGATATTTCCCAAATCTTCCATTTTTCCTTTGCCTTTGCCTTTAAGTGGACTAGGAGGAGGATGAGGTGGAGGGCCCCTGGATCTTGTGTGATATGATGATGATGCCATAATGCACGAATCAACCTTTGGGGAGGGGAATAATCAAAACAGGAAAAAAACAAAAATAAAAAGTAGCCAAGTCAGTGAAGATCATGAGAAAATATTGCAGTATTTAAACACATAGTGCGAGAATAAAAGCGTGTCCTAATTTGGGAGCCTTGTTGTACCCTAGGTAGGCCTAGCGACAAGTTGATTTTGGAGACATAGATGCAACATGCCTCATTTCATTAATGTAAAATAGACGAGTCCAAAACAACACTAAAATAATGAGCAGGAAATAAAGTTACTAATGGCACTTGGCCTTATTACATTGGTAAAAGAAATGAAAAGGAAACCTAGACTATTTAGTCCCCGAAGGACCTTCCCCGGGCTTGGTCTTCTTGGTTCTGTCAATCAAGTTCCCCAGGTCATGCATGCCCAACATCAGATATACCCTTTCTAGATGCCCTCTTTCGTTTCCCTCAGCATTCTGGCAGTCGATGACCCTTTTTCTTGTCTTTGCTTCTAGCTCCATCAGACCCTGGTCCACATATTCCAACCTTTCACTAGATTTGATGGCCCTTTCTTTCCATTCATCTATCAGTTCCATATTAGTCTTGTGTTGCTCCAGATGCTCGACCTCGGACTCACAAAGCCTTTTGCGCAGATTATTGTATTTCACCTGAGCCTCAGCCGCTTCGTCTATGACCCTGTTTCTGGTTATACCCGGCTCAACTATCCCTGCTATGTTGTCTTCCAACCATGATAGGTAGAAGCGTATATTCCCTGCGTGGTACCTATCGGGCTTGATGGTGTCCTTTTCTATGATAACCTTGAGATGCCACATATGCTGAGCTTCACATTTGTACGGGACATCATCGTCCTGAAAATCTGCCCTGTAATGACTCATTTTGGAGACTCGCGGTATAACTTGCTTTCTACCCGCCTGTCTCATGACCCTGATGGGAACATAGGGATATATACCTCTTAAACCAATCAACACCAGGTGTAGAGTGTCCCTCGATCTATTGATGAATTCGCTAGTAGGGAACCATTCGAACATCCATTTAACCTGGTCCTCGGTCAAATGATCAAAGAAAAGATACTAGAGTTAACCAAGGACATTGATGATACATATTTTGTTGAATCTAGTGTCATTAGTGTTGAGAATGTTGGTACACACTCCAACCATTTTTTCACATTGTGTTTGGATGATGATGTGAAAATAGAGTCATCCGAACCACCTGAGGATTTAAGGAATAAGGAACAAGATGCCTACATTCTGGAATTCTTCTTGCTAGAAAGTCGGGAATACACATCTCATCGAAAGGCCAAGAAGCGCAGATTACTACATTATTTTAGTGGGCCGGTCAGATCCGTTCCACCACCCCAGGAGCATGATCATAGAGTGGAATCAAAACTTGGGGTCCAATTCATAAGTTCAAAGTGGAGGCATATAGTGATTCAAGCATTTGTTCGAAGGAGCATGGAAAACAAAACTAATGGAAAGGATGACGATGCGGCCATATCAGGGAGTTTCTTGCACCTTACTTTATTTTTTGTTTTGTCTATATGTGATGCACTGAGGACATTGCATGATTTAAGTGTGGTTTGTTGTACATACTTGATGTGGTTTGTTGTGTTTAGTATGCTTTTTTGTTAGTAGTTTTAGTTTTTCCTGTTAGTAAGTTTTTTTTTTAGAAATATGTGGACACGACGATGGATCTCTTAGACAGTTCTCTTGAGGGAAGTAAGTCTAAAGAAAATACCAAAAAGATTTTTTTTTAGGTAGTGTAGTAATTCTCCCTTGGTTTTTCTTTGGACCGCGGTTCTTTTCCAAGAGTTTTTAATTGAACCGAGTGTAGGTAGTTTTTTTATTTTTAGGAGTAGGAACCACATGGTTGAGAAATCAATTGCAACAATATCTCGAAACTTTGTGATGCCTTGAGAATAGTCAGTACTTTGGTTGTGACGCTTAGGCTCAATCTTTTGACTCTAGGATAAATACCTTAAATCGTGGATTCTTAAATTTGCTTAACTGCTTTGACTGGAGTGTCGTGATAGATCCAATCCTGAATGAGTTATGTACCATGTCTATGTGAGATTTTGTATGTATTCTGTGCATTGCATTTGATGTCTATAACTTGCCCTGTGTGTGTGCAAAGCGAAATAGTAGTTTTGTTCAGTCTTGGAAGTGATATAGGTGTTTCTTTGTTGAGCCAGCTGTGTGCATCTTACCCACCTAATTATTATGTATCGCAATTAACCCCATTGAGCCTATAATCATGTTTCTTTGGAAACCACATTACAAGCCATACCCCTTTGTTTGAATTGATCACATATTTGAACCTTGTCACCTCTCGTAAGCACTGGAAATGTGATGAAATATGGAAAAGTTAAAGTGTGGGGTGATAGGTTGGTTTTTTAGGGGAACAATTGAAATAAGGAGAAAGGTGCACTGTTTTAAAAAAGTAAGAGTCACTTAGAAAAAAAAAGAGAAAAATAAAAAAAAATAGTTGTATTGTTGTGGAAAAATATATATATTCCTTGACAAGTGGTGACTCTTGAAGTAATTGTGCTTAAAGAAGTATGAGGTAATAACATTGATGTGAAGGTGGAGTTTGGCTTAATATAAGTTTGAGGTTGAGCGCTAAAGTATATGTATTAAAGTGCTTAGGGAGGTGTAGTCACTCTTATATCTAAATGTATCCTACCCGTCCCGCAGCCTACATTACAACCAAATAAAGTCCTACTTGATCCTAGACTGAATGAGCTCGATTAGTAGAGTAGTACACTACGGGCAAGCCTATGGTGCATCTTTTGTGGCATATGAATATTATTTCTGAGAGCGAGTGAATTCTTTCTATCTTGAGTTCCTAAGTGTTCTTAAA
>ML386858.1:0-148242 GCA_005239525.1 Nicotiana knightiana | reverse complement strand
AAGTGAACTGTAATGCAATCTAGCTAGCGTAACTTGAGAGAGTGCGTCTAGTAAATTATCATAATTACTTGAGAGAGATTTATGGTAGATAGAGTGTTCATGATTGATAGAGGCAATTAGTCAAACTATAAGAAGTATTCGAGAAGGAAGTTCACCGACGGGGGAAACCATAACCTTAGACCTTTATTATAATTGTTTACACCATATTGTTAGTTAATCATTAGTTTATTAATTTTGTCAGTAGAAATAGTAAAACATTACCAATTGATATTCAAAATTCTTTAGAAAATTGATTAAGTAAAAGTTGCGTATTATGACGGCTTGATTGATACGTAAATTCTCTGAGGGATCGACTCTAGGCGTAATACCCCGGATTATATTTGCAGCGCCCGTTTAGTCTTTCTATAAGACATAGTTGAGCATGATCAGTGGTGGAGGTGGGGAAGGTGGGGGCACGCTGTCTTGTTGACCACGGCCTCGACGATTTGTTTGTGGCACTTGAGGCACATCATCTGGTTGTTCCTCCTCGCCGTCCAACTCACCCAATGGAGAATTTTCAAGATCACTGTTTGCCATTTTGTACATACGATTTCTTCGGAAAATTAGTAACATGGAGGAAAAAGAATATATTTCTAGAACACACTCAAATATATAGCTAACAGCGTAAGAACTCCCCGACAACGGCAGAAAACATTGATCCACGTCCAATCCGCACTCAATTTTGAGTGGAAACTATCGTTGCAATTATAATACCCAACTAGACTCGGGATCGAATTCCTCAGGGAGTTTATAAAGGGTGTTAAGGTAGATACTTGACAAGAGTACGTGAAAAAAGTAAATTACGCTTCCAAACAAACGGTGATTGTTTTCCAAATTAATACTAAGAGATTACACTAATAGAAAGTAACTAGAAAGAGAATAATTATTTTTGGTGTTTTTAGTCAATTAGGAAAATTGCCTAGGGATTTAACCTTCACCTAGGTGCAAACCTAATGAGAAAACTAAGTTAATACTTATATTTTTGAATCAGGGTGTATTCTAACTCTTAATTCTCAAGTACCCACTCAATACCTCTCGGTGATTCGGCCTAAATTGACTTTCTCAAGTACAATTGGGTAACAATACAAATAATTGATATGAGTCCATATCGGTTTTTCCCTATCTCTAGTTCAAACCCTTTTATCAAACTAGCCAAAACTTCAACTAGCTCAATTTCTTGTTAGCCAAGTTTTCCTAGACTAGATTTTTGTTTCTCAAGCAAGAACTAAGTCAAATAGGCATGAATCAATGTTTTCCACCATTAATTCTAGAAATAATGCATAAACAAGGCTAAATCATAAATAGCCAATTATAAACAATCATTAAAATTAATAACTCATAAGATTTAGACATTAGGGTTGGGTCACAACCCTAGATAAAATCTAGCTACTCATGATAGAAAGAAAAGAAAACAAAGTAGAAGAAGTAATTAAAGTCATAAATTGTGATTAATTGATAAAATTAGTGATTATTCACCAATATTTGTCACTACTTTCCCAAAAGGGTAAAAGAAAACGGCTACAGCTGCTAAGAATAAAAATTTTTCCCTAAAATGTATTTCTCTTCTATTTATAATGAATAGAAATTCGATGACAAAAATGCCCTTCGGGAGGTTCTGTGGCCGCACAATTCCATGTGTGGTCCAAAATTTTCTTGTTCTATCAAGTTGGAAGGAATTTTGCAGCCACACATTTCTATCTGCGGTTGCACTTCAGCTTTTGCGGCCGCACTTTTTGACTGTGGGCTGCACTTTGACGAGTCTTCACACTTGGTCTTTTTGCACCTTTTCTGAACTTTTCAAATCTTGTCAGTGCGGCCAGCTTTTGCGCCACACAATTTGGTGTGCATACCGCACCTCTTAAAACTCCTCTGAGGCGTCAGGTTTCCTTCTGCGGCCGCATATGTATTTCTCCGGATCGCTCTTTCTTGTTCTGCCTCAAAATTACTTTTGCCGACAACATCATTGCCTGCAGTTCTTCTTCTTAACTTTGTGAGATGGAATACTCCTGTTTGACTTAGATTTCTTCATTAAGATCCAATCCTCCAATATGACTGCAATTTACACAATTTCATTAGTTTTGAGAACAATAATTAATAATTTTGGACTAAAACTAAAACAAGAAGGTACAAATATGTGGTTAAAATCCACACTTATAAAAGCCTCTTAAAATTCATGCAAGATATAGGCGGCTGGTTGGTAAATTAAATTACCTCACAATGACTAGACCTAACATTTACTTTCATGTGGTGTTGTAAGTCAGTTTATGGATTCTCCCGGTGATAGTCATTGGGATGTAGTTGTTTGCATTCTTCGGTATGTAAAATCAACTCCAAGCAAAGGGTAAGTGTTTGAGGATCGACGCCATGAGCAAATCGATTAAATACTCAGTTGCTGATTGGGAAGGATCACCTTCTGATAATAGTTCTAAGTCTGATATTGTGTTTTAGTATGAGGTAATTTAGTTTCTTGGAAGATAAAGAATTAGAATATGGTTGCTCGGTCTAAGAAGCAGAATATCGAGTAATGACTATGACAATATATGAGCTAGTTTGGAATAAATAGTAGCTCATGGAGTTAAAATTTGGTGAAATCAGCCAGATGGAACTTGTGCTTGATGATCGTGCTGTCCTTCATATTGCATCAAATCCGGTGTGCCGTGAGAGAACTAAATGCATTGAAATTGTTTGTCACTTCATTAAAGAAAAGATACTCTCAGGAGATATTGCTACAAAATTTTTGAAGTCAAATGATCATCTTGCAGATATTTTCACCAACTTTCTCACCGGTCCTCGTATTAGTTACATATATAAGAAGCTCACCATATATGATTTGTATGCACCATCTTGAGGGAGAGTGTCAGATTGTTAATATAATTGTAAATAAGTATAGTCACACATGGAATGAGGTTAGTGTATGTATTGTGTATTATTATAAATCGGGGTCCTTGTATTAGTTAAACACGTCAATAATAATAATATATTATTTCTCGTGCTTTCTCACATTATTATCTAAAGTAAATAACAATAGATGCACTTCATAGTTCTATTAAATATTATATCTCATGAGATGGTCACAAATGTTTCTAAATATTTTTTAAAGAAAGTTCAATATAAAATCTTAAAAGTGTATATAAATATTATATATTTATATGCCGGTTCGGTTCGTATTTTTTTACTCAATACCAGACCAAATCAAATTAAACCTAATCGAGCTTTTTAATCAGCTTCGCTTGACTTTTCAATTTGGTGTGATTTTTTGGTTCGGTTTGAACACTCCAAATTTGTACGGCTGTAAAACTTTTGAAATGTGTAGTCTGAAACCTGCCATAGCATTTGTGTCGCTATAAATACTTCTTATTTAAAAGATATTGAAAGGTGTGAATCTTTTTTAACAGACTAATAAAAAAATAGTGCCAATATTTTTGAAGAAGGGGAATACTAAAGAATTGGACACTTGCTTGTTTTAAGCGTAAAACAGAAAAGAGAATATTAAAGTCCACATTTCCCCTTAATTAAAATGCTTAACTAGAAAGAAAAGAAAGCTGTAAGGAATTTGTAACGATCATGTAGACATATAAAATTTATTGGGTCTAATCCATACAAAATTTGGATTAAATGCAATTGGGTTAAATAATTAATTTGAATTCTTTTATTATTTTCAAGCCCAAGGTCCATTTCATCTTAAGACCCAGACTCATGCCATGTGTCATGTGACATGGCATATCCAGTCAAACTGCAAGCCAACAAGATGACGCCAAGTGTAAACGATGTGGCAATCCCAGTCCAAATGTGACCAATCAAGAGTTGCCAAGTGTCTAATATGACATGTATTGGCCAATCACAAGCAAGATAATCACGTATCTTATGTGATAAGTTTGATGATTCACATGATCCTATCAAAATCAAGAAAGAGAGTTCATATGTCGCTGGATTGTCCATCCTTTACAACTATAAATAGAGGAGTTACATAACTCTCTAGGAAAACTCAAAGTTGGAGAAGAGCATTCCACAATGGGTGAAGCATCCGTAGACATAGATATCAATCATCAAATGCATAGTTCTTCAACAAAGGAGTGATCAACGGAGTTCTTCCTGGAGATAAACTCGAAACAACAAAGTACTGCTCGACGTTGTTGGTGATCAAATACATCACAAGGAGGTCTGCATCGTCCTAATTCGAGAAAAGCTCTTCTCAACCCCTTGAATCATGGAGAAATTTTGAGAGGAGGATCATGGAGTACATGGAATTGTACTCACAAATATTTATCAATAAAATCTCTTTTTTTCATATTTTTGTTGCACTTTATTTTTTGTACCAAAATATTTATTGAAAAAAATTGGCACGCCTAGTGGGACCAGTTATACCCTTCATCTCTTTCTCTTGGAAGTTGAAAACTACAAACTTCAGATCTACTACTGCAATGTCCTTAGTGTGATGATGTTTCATGCAAAGATGTTACCACTGTTGCATTGGTTAAGCTCAATCATGTTGGCCTTATCACTCGAAGCAAGTTCAAGGATATTGTCTTTGATGGATCTGAATACTTCGCCTCCTTGGATATGGAAATGAAGAGAATATCTCACATGACATCCGCAGCCACAGTCTCTTGGGGAAACACCCTATTCTCTCTATTTGAGAAACTTTCTCAAACAGCCTCCAACCTTGGTGGATTTGAGGATTTGGTGGATTCTCCAATTTCAATAAAAGTAAATCCCTTAATGAGTGACAAAACTAATGTGGACGAAAAGTTTTCCATGATGGAGCATATTGTATAAGTCTTGAAGAAATCTGTTGAAGACAAAGACCTTCAAATCGCTCAACTCCTAAACAAATATGAGGCCTATGCACTTGGAGAGTCGAGCCACGTCCCTCCTCATTCACCTGTCTTCACCTTACAAAAAATGGCTGTTGAGGAATCACTTTCCAAGTTCAACATTCAAAAGGAAAAGAAATCCACTTTAGTTGCGGCGTTATCTGTCCAACAATTGCAAGACATGGTAACAAACACCATTAGAGCTCAATATGGAAGACCATCGCAAATTTTGTTGTACTACTTTAAGCCTTATACCAAGTGGATTGATTGTCTAGCCATGCCAAGCAATTATCAACCCCAAACTACATCAGTTGATGGCAAAGGAAACACAAGGCAACATATTATTGCCCACTTTGTCTAGCCTTGTAGCAATGCTTGAACGCATGGTGATCTTTTGTTAAAATAGTTTGTCCGTTCACTGAAGGGAACGCATTTGACTAGTATATTGACTTGGAGCCCGAGTCTAATGATAGTTGGGATCTACTTGACAAGAAATTCCTCAATCATTTTTACAGTGCCTGAAGAACTGTAGGCATGATAGAGTTGACAGGAACCAAGCGAAGGAAGGACGAGCCTGTGGTGGATTACATCAATCGTTGGAGAGCGTTAAGTTTGGACTACAAGGATCGCCTTTCAAAAATATATGTTGTGGATATGTTCATTCAGGGAATGCACCGGGTCCTTTTGTACATCATACAAGGGATCAAACCACGAACTTTTGAAGATCTTGCAGCGCGAGCGCATGACGTGGGGTAAAGCCTCGCAAGTCATGGAACTTCATCTCCATTTGTTAATCAGTAGGAGTTCAAGAAAAGTGTTACATTAAAGAATCAAATCAAATACTCTATGGCGGTGAAAACAACTTTTGTGAAAGTCACGACCAAGCATCCTTAGTGAATTGCTGGCCAAGAAAGTAATAATAAAACAGGCCTGAGGAAATTGGAAAAGTTTGCGATCCAAATTACTGTAATTTTCATCGCGTTATTGGCCACCAAATAAAGAAATTCTTTGTATTGAAGGAGAAATCATTTTTTTTGTAAGTGAAGGAAAAATCATCATAGACATGGATGAAGCAGCGGAAGAAAACCATGCAAGTGTCGCGCCCAAGGAAAAGAAGCGTTCGAGGTTGCAGAACATGTAAAGCACTTACTTATTACAATTTGGAATTTTCGAGCATGTTGAAGTTGATCTCCCAAGGAAAACTCTTGAAGGTTCATTAGAGTTGGACAAACACTCCAAAGACAATTACGATCACTCGCAAGAAGCAAAAATATCAGGTACCTTTGAGGCTATGAATTCATAAACCAAGACCGATGATGAGCAATTTGGATAGGATACAACCACCAATAAATATCAAATCTTCTACCCGCAAGAAGATTAATGGTGCCTTATAACAAAAGTTTTGAAAGCCCATTACCTTGCATGAATTCTTTCTTGAAAAATTCCTTCATGGAAGTCATGTTGGTGCGACTCATGTAGTTTCTACCGCTTATGAAACAAAGTAAAGCACATATGAGCTTGATCCATCGAAAACACAAGAACATCATGATAATAGAAAAGTTGTCACATGTTGTGCAACAATTTCTTTCACAGATGATGACTTGTTGCTGGGGTCTAAGCCACATAGCAGACCTTTGTTTGTTGTAGGGGACATTCGGGAACAACATCTCAATCACATATTTATTGATGATGGATTGGCTGTCAACATCATGCCAAATATGGTGATAAAAAGGCTCGGGATCTCCATCGATGATCTATCCAAAAGTAACCTAACAATACAAGGTTTCAACCAAGGAGGACATCGAGCCATAGGTATAATCCGCGTGGGATTATCCATTGGTTATATGAATTCAAACACCTTGATTCACATCATAGATGCTAAAACATCATACAACTTGCTGCTTGGACGTCCTTAGATTCATGAGAATGGAGTGATATCGTCTACTTTGCATCGTCTGAAGTACAGAAGGGATGGAGCAATAGTCAAAATTGATTCAGACATCAATCCTTTCGTTGAGACAGAGTCATGCTTTGCACATGCAAAATTCTACGTAGAGTCTTGTGAACGGAGAGTGAAGAAACAATCATCAGTCAACAAAGCTGGTGTCAATTAAAAAGAAGAAAGTCAGGCTCAATGGACTACCACCAAGCTATCTAAGAAGACAACTAAAGAATTATGTATTAAGCTATCATCATCTGAAGGTGACATCCAGACAAATACTGGTAAAGAGCATCCAGGTTTTTTTTTTTTTTTTTTTTTTCGCAAATCCACTAGGCTAGGAGCCTAGGGCTAGTTTTATTAATAATAAAAAGAAAAAAGAACCAAATAGGAGTAGTACAAATAAGGGGGACAATAGCACCAATAGTGTTGCCTCTATTCCTTGGCTATATAATCACCCTTCTGCGCCTCACAATGCCCTATGTGGCAGCCTCATGTAGAGGATCATGGTGTAGCTGCTGGCAAAGTCTCACGAGGGCGTATAATCTCATAGATTTTTGGGTATTTTCCCAAAGGCATAGGTCCAGGGAAAACACTATTGGGCTAACCTTACCTTACTAATCCTATAGAGGCATAAAAAAGCCTCACCCACTAACATGCGTGTAAAAAGAAAGAACTAGCTAGAACTAGGTACTGTATGATCATCACAGAGTTTATAACATACTCTGTGATGACATTACATAAAATTATGCTAATTTGATGGTAGAATAAACATATGTATAAATAACAATGATGCTCACTCTTATCTAATTTTGTGTAGTCTTCAACTTGTAGCCGCTTGTCTTCATCCTCAACCTTCTTCAAAATGTCTTCAAACTTCATGTTTTCCTTTTTGAGCAGGTGGACTTTGTTGACGTAGTTGGAACAACCTGTTATTGTTTGGCAACTCTCATCGGAAGTCGCCTTATGTTTGCATCTTCACTCACCCTGCCATCCCAACTTTTTTCTCTTTTATGTGTCTTCTTCCTTTTGGCGCTATGCATAGGTGATAAATCACTCTTTCTTGCTGCCTCTGCGCGATATTGATTTAAAATATCATCTTCCTCACCTTCTTCATATGTATCTCTGGCTACTTTCACTGGAGGTGGCATATGTTGATCCAAATCTTGTATCGTCAAAGTATTTCCCTCTTGTAAATTAGCCACAATTGCCTTATTTTGCTGTTTTGCTTTGTCTTGCCCTTTATTCTTATTTTTGTTCACACGGCTTGTTCTACAAGATGTTAGATTAAGCAGATTTGTATCTTTGGAACTTATCATCGCATCCAGTAACTTTCTTTCCTCCAAGCTAATAACTGGAACAATTGAGTTCTGTTTTTGCTGCCCCTTTCCTAGTGATTGCTCGACTAATTTTTGATTGCTTTTAATAACCCGCTGCTGTTCTGGATTTATTGTTGCTTCATGTCGATCATTTAATTGTTGATGCTGCCCAGTTTGCCTTGTAACTGCCACTACCATCGAGCTAGCTTCAGTTACATTTGCTTCTAAGTCTTGATCATCCCCTCTAAAACTAATTGGAATCTGTTGATGCCCAGGCTGTTTTATTACTGGCAGACTAGCTGCTGGACTGCTCGACAAAATCTGCTGCTGCCCATGATGTTGTGCTACTGGAAATTCAATCACAGCTGAACTAGTTGTATTATGTTGCTTCCTAGACTTGGGGATAAAATCAGGAGCTTTAGCATTAAGCTTGCTGCCTGATCCTAACTTTGAAGTACTTCCAATTTTTGGAAAAGATGGTGAACCTACTGATAACTTCTCCTCGTCACCACTACACCTCTCACCTTCATCAGTAGAATCATCCGCAAAATCAACACGCCAGTCTTCATCATCATCATATTCAGGTTGGTCAGCCCATAGCTTAGATTTAATTGCCATTGCCCTCACATTTGCTTTAATAACCACATTGTTGTTTCCTGTGGACAACACCAACTGTCCATGATCACCACCATGTTCTCCACACGACTCCATAGATTGCGTAGGAACTTCAAACACAGATTTGTTCAAAGTGACGGTTGGTTGTTTAAACATATTGGTGTGTGTTGTCATTGCTGTCTGGACCTTTTTAATAATCTGTTCCATACGTGGGCTGGAGAATTGCAAGGTTGGAGTTGACGATCTATGTGCGAGTTGTCCTGTATCTCCACGATCCAGTTCCAACTTCGTACCAAGCTGAAACGATTGCCTCAAATTTCCATCATGCTCCTTGACAAATTCTGTTGCTCCCAGGATTTTTGTAACAGCTGTTGTAGTATGTTTTGCCCCAGCTGAAACGATTGCAGCAGCAGACTTTTCTGTTGTGACTGAAGCAGACTTATCAGCTGAATCGACCAAATTTTGTTGCTCTAAACTAACTGCACTCTTAACACCTTCGCGCACCCTACTTCCATCACCAGCAACTGCTTGTGTCTCATCAGCCATCTGTTGCTCCTCATTGACATGCTCACCCTCACTCACCAAAGCATCAAAAGAGTTTGAAACTCCAATAGCCTTTGATGGTAGAATCAGATTTTGAAGACTTGGAGTTTGCTTCTTGCTAGGTGATTTATTCATCCCTTTCCAGTGATTTTTAACAACTCTAGCAGCCTGTTTTTCCCTTTCTAACACATGAGAAACATTACTCACTAGTACTGCAGTTCCAGTAGCTAATTGCTCACCAATGGCATTCGATACACACACATCATTCTCCATTTGCATTCCATATCCTTTAACTGTTTGATGCCCAGATTCAGCAATTTTTTGCCCAGCACCTGTATCCTTATGAACACCAGCTAAACCTCGAGCAGATGTAGGGCATATAGCAGCCTCCAGATCTTTAGCAACATTATTACGAGCTGCTGCAACTGGAGCCATCACAGCACCATCAACATCTGCTATACGTTGCGATTTAGAAGTATATATTTGTTGACCAGCTCCCTTAGTATTTGAGACAGCAACTCGATCAGTTGTGGCATTCTTATAAATCACATGTTCCACTCGATTCTCAGCAACTCCTTCATCCACATTCCCAGCATTAACAACCTGGTCAGACCCCTTCATCATCACTGTTTCCCTAACCAAATTAAGTGCACTGGAGACTCTAGTTAGAGATCGATCAACTGGAATATCGACACGATTTGATGCATTAATTTTTAGTTGCCACTTAGAATTTAAATAGTCCCTAGCATCCCCTTGTAATTTTTCTACCTTGTTCATCTCCTCAGCTAAAGCCAAAACTTCAGCAGGCAGAACACGTTCCTTATTGACAGTGCTATCGATCAAATTTTCCTCCTGTTGCATATCATCATTCGCCCTATTCCTTTTAATCAATGAACGACAATCTTCACCAGCATGTCCTTGTCGTTTGCACACATTACAATATGATGGAAGATTATCAAATACAAACTCCTGTATATGCTCAAAAACCTTACCAGATTTGTCGTCGATAAATTGTAACTTCATATTTTTGGGATGTTTGTCAAGGAGATCAAGAACTACCTTAACTCTAGCTGTACTAGGTCTTGTCCTAGATTGTGTGGCCTTGTCTATTGCAATAGGTTTTCCCACAGCTGATGCGATTGACAGTAAAGGTTTCTTGGCGAACAGGTTCGTCGGCAAATCTGGAAACGACACCCATGCCACTGTTTTTGTCGTCTCAACCTTAGGATTGTAATCTTGAGTCCATGGGAATGTACGATATTGATTTTATTGTCCTTTGTACTGTAAATAACCAAACTGCTTCGAAAGAACTGTTACAAAATCGTCATAAACATCACAACGAATCAACAATTGTCGAAACGCGAGCAAGCCGATCAAACAGCGACCTTTAATCCCAAACTGTGTTGGAATTAAATTTCGTAGTTCCGGCAAATCTGGCGCATCATATGAGAGCTTCATAACTACAGCTTGGTGAAGACCTTCTTCAACTGCATATTCCTCCAGTTCCTTAAACGAAAATTGCATCATAAGCTGTCCATGAACATGCTGGACAGGTTTAAGGATTGTTTTGGTTACTGGTTGTGATTTTGACATGAGTAATGAAGCATATATATTCGTTTTAGGGCTGGGATCCGTTTCTCCCACAGCTTGAAGCTGGGGAGAGGCCTGCACGTCCATGGCAGCCCTTAGTTCTCCATGTCGCCCAAGAAAGAGGAGAGAGGAGAGAGCAGCGTTGGGGTTTAGGGTTTTTACTAATTTATTCTACCACAAGAACTCAAGGGGAAAAAATGGAATTGAATTTAATATTTAAGAAAAAGGAATGAAAATATTCTTCAACATTGGTAGAATGAAGAATTACAAAATCTGTTTTAAGAATAAGTATTTTCTCATATCTTTTATTTACTTCAAGTGAAAGCCTTTAAATGGAAATTAATCATTCAGCAATGGTTAGCATCCAGGTTTCTGTTATGTTCCGCGTGATCGTCGAAAGAAAAGGCAACCTTTGTTAGAGGAATGTACTCCAAAAAGGCAAATGAGCCATGAAGGTATCCAAGATTTGAAGAAGCATATGATTGTCCCAGTTGTACAAATCCAATATGTGGCTTGTGAGTCTACTAAAGGCAATCGCCAAGACGATAAAATAAAAGGGAACTTTGATCCTTTGTCCTCCATACTAATAGAAAAATCTTTTTACGACTTCTCCAATCCATCAAGATTAGGAGAGCTCAAAGATGAAGTCATTGGTGAACAGATACATGGGTTTACTGAGTCCAAAATAAGGTTGAGAAAGCAAGGGCACTATGTCTCCACTCTTAAGTTTGGGTTAGGATTTAGTTTGGCAGAGCCTCTTCGAATTTCATTTATGAGAGGAAATGAGATAGCTTCATCACAGCACACCTCGGAGAGGATATTAAGGAAGTTAAAGAGAAGATAATAAAACAACGCGCTTCACTGTTTGATCACATTGGAGGCTCTACACCTCGTGTCTCAATGTTTGAAAGGCTAGGTCACAGAAGTGAACGTGTATCTTTAAACATCTAAAGGGAGTGGCCGATATCTCAAAGACTTCTGTCTTTTGTTGCCTGGGAACTACAAGGAATTCACCATCTAGAAATATGTTGTCGAAACATGAGGAGCAAGGTAGATGTGAAGTTGTTGCTGACAAGGAAATCTATAGTGATATCCATTCATGTATAAAGAGGAAGTCCATTTTGTCAATATCTACAGATGGTCAGCTGAAGGTGAAAAGGAGTACCATCAGTTACACTTTCCAGCCTCATAGAGAAACAAAGAAAGAGGAAGAAGCCATGCCGGCCATCCAAAAAAGTCAAAGAGAAAAGTCAAAATTTTGGAAACTTCCCATCTTATAACAGTAAACGATAGCATATGCCTTGACATTGACGATGGAGACCAAGAGTCTCCCCCTCAACTAGAATATGGTGGGAAATAAATTGTTGATGAGCTTAAAAAACTCAATTTAGGCACACTGGAAGATCCACGCCCAACCTTCATTAGTGCGCTTCTCACGCCTCAATAGAAGGAGGAATACTTCAAGTTGTTGACCAAGTACAAAGATGTCTTTTCTTGGTCATATAAAGAAATGCTTGGCCTTAGTCCTAAGGTAGTCGTTCAGCATTTGGGAATTAACATAGGAGCATGCCATGTGAAGCAGTCACAACACATGTTTCGACCTGAGTTAGTACCACAAATTGAAGCTGAAGTCAACAAGCTCATCTAGGCGGGATTTATTCGAGAGGTGAAATACCCATCATGGATCTCGAATATTGTACCAAACAAGAAGAAGAATGGTTAAATAAGTGTTTGTGTTGACTTTCGTGGCCTAAACAAGGTGTGTCCAAAAGATGACTTCCCGCTACCAATTATCGAACTCATGGTTGATTCTACCATAGGTCATGAAGCTATGTCATTCATGGATGGGTCCTCAGGATATAATCAAATTAGAATGTCTCCAAAATATGAAGAGTGTACTGCTTTTCGAACTCCAAAAGGGATATACTACTACAAAGTGATGCCCTTTGGTCTGAAGAATGTTAGTGCCACCTACCAACGCTTAATGAAAAACATCTTTGACGACATGATTCATAGGAGAGTTGAATGCTACATCGATGACTTAGTGGTAAAGACAAAGCATAGGCTCTACCACCTTGAAGACCTTCAAATTATTTTCGAAAGGTTATGAAAATTCGACCTGAAGTTGAATCCACTTAAATGTGCATTTCGAGTCACCACAGGAAATTTTCTTGGCTTCATTGTGCCTCATCGTGGAACTGAAGTTGATCCTGCAAAGATTGACTCCATTCAAGAAATTCCCAAGCCAAAGAACTTGAGGGAGCTTTGTAGCCTCCAAGGAAACTTAGCATTCATCCGGAGGTTCATCTCTAAGTTGGTCGGACGGTGTCAGTCCTTCAATCATCTATTGAGGAAGGATATCCCTTTTCACTGGGATAAGTCATGTAAAAATGATTTTGAAAGGATCAATAGGTACTTTCTAACTCTACCACTGTTAGGGGCTCCAATGCTTGGGAAGCCATTAATATTCTACATTGCGGCACAAGAACGTTCACTTGGGGCACTACTTGCTCAAGAGAATGTGGAAGGACAGGAACAAGCCTTGTACTACCTCAGTCGAACTCTGATAGGAGTTGAGTTAAACTACACGCCTCTTGGGAAAATATGCTTAGTGTTACTTTATGAAATAAAGAAGCTAAGGCATTACTTTGAAGAATACACCATTAAACTCATCTCTCGAGCAGATCCCGTGAAATTTGTGATGACTCAACCTGTTCTTTATGAATGCCTAGCAAGATGGTCCATATTGTTTAACTAGTTTGAGATCACATAACACCTGAAAAGGCTGTGAAAAGACAAGCGCTTGCTGATTTTCTAGCTGATAACCCTCTTCTGGCGGAATGGGAGCTTTCTGATGAGTTTCCAAATGAAGACGTCTTGTTCATTGAGGAATTTCCACTATGGAAAATGTTCTTTGATGGATCTGCAAAGTCGTAAGGGTGAGCAGGTCTTGTGTTAATCTCTCCAGAAAGACAAGTCTTGCCATTGTCCTTTGTTTTAGGTGAAACATGCTCCAACAATGTCGCAGAGTACTAAGCTTTGATCATCGGTCTCAAAATAGCATTAGACATGAATATTTTACAGTTGGATATCTATGACGACTCTAAGTCGATCATCAACCAACTCTTAGGGAGTTATGAGGTATAGAAGGAAAATCTTTTGCCATACCACCAATATGCTTCTTGTTTACTGGAAATATTTCGCCAAGTATTCTTAAACCACGTCCCAAGGGAAGAAAATTGCATGGCTAATGATTTGGCTAACTTGGTCACGATGATGGAACTTGGAGAGAATGGGTCAACAAAGCGATGGGTCATTCCCATACTTCTTGATCTTCAAATCAACGAAAGCCATCATACGTCCATTCGGTTGTTTGAAGAAGAAGATTGGAGGCAACCACTGATAGAATACCTTGAACATGGAAAGTTACGTGAGGATCTGCGACAAAGAACAAACATCAAACAAAGGGAACCACGATTCATTTTATTTACGGGACATTATTTCGCCACTCTTTTGAAGGAATATTCTTGTGATATCTTGACAAAGAAGAATCCCACCAAGAAATGGAGGAAGCACATTCTAGTTCATGTGGAGCACACCAATCTGGTCCCAAGCTCTATTTTCTCATCAAAAGGATGGGCTACTACTGGACAACAATGGTGAAGGATTGCATGGAGCATGCCAAAAGATGTCAAACGTGTCAATTCCATGCCGACTACATCCAGCAACCTCCAAAGCCTCTTCATCAAACTTTAGCTTCATGACCTTTTGATGTAAGGGGACTTGACGTTGTTGGATTGCTTTAAAAGTCATCAAAGGGACAGATGTATCGCTACAGACTACTTCTCTAGATGGGTTGAAGTTGTTCCACTCAAAGAGGTGAAAAAGGAAACTGTTGTCAATTTTATCAATTCAAATATAATTTTTAGGTACGACATACCAAGATACATAATCACTAATAGTGGAACTCCGTTTGACAACAAGCTCATTAAGAGTCTGTGCGAGAATTTTTGTTTCAAGCATTATATGTGTTTAATGTATAATGCACCCGTCAACGGCCTAGCTGAAGCTTTTAACAAGACCCTTGGTAACCTCTTGAAGAAAGTTATTGCAAAGAACAAGAGAGACTGACATGAGATAATTGGTGAGGCTTTGTAGGCATACCGAAAAACCTTCAGAGTTGCTACACAAGCAACCTCTTACACTTTAGTGTATGGCGTAGAAGCAGTCATTCCACTGAAGTGACATATTCCATCATTTCGGATCGATATCCAAGAAGGAATCATGCTCGAAGAGAATGCTCAACTTCTCCTAGAAAATTTAGAGGCATTGGATGAGAAAAAATTGGAAGCACAATAAAAAATGGAGTGCTATCAAGCTCGACTAGCTAGAGCCTTCAACAAGAAAGTTTGGCCATGGTCATTCCAAGTGGGTGACTTGGTCCTAGATATTAGAAGATCCATAATCCTCAACAAACGCATAGGCAAAAAGTTTACTTCAAAATGGGATATGCCATATATTATGAAAGAAGCATATTCAAGAGGCGCATACAAAATTATTGATAAGGATGATCTTAGAGTTGGTCCAATCAATGGAAAATATCTGAAGCTATACATCCCATGAAAGTCACCTACGCTCCTTGACTAATGAGCCTAAACTATGTGTTTCTACGCTCCTTGGTGCATGAGCCTAAACTACATGTTGTTATACTCCTGGCCCACATAAGTCTAAACTGTATACGGTCAAAATATAAAAGTCTGCTAGGTGAAAAACCTCAAATGAGGCGGCGTAGGCAAAAGTTAGGATAAAAAAAGTCTGTTAGGTTGAAAACCTCACGACAGGCGGCCTAGGAAAAAATTAGGACATTTAAAAAAATTCAATCCCTCTGAACCACGTTATGACTTGATCTTCTTCACTGAGGTACGTAAGCAGCTTAGAGTTTCAGTCTAAGTTCAGTCACATGAGTTTAAAAAAATGTTTGGTGTTATGGGATCATCACATTAACTCTTCCAAGTGTAGAGGTATATATCTATGAGGAAAAGGAGATGATTTGCATTGAAGTATAAACGATATTTTATTGCTTCAATATTACAAGAGTTGGTACATCCAAAAAATGTAGAGACAAAAGGGACTAGACTTTTTCCTATACATAAGCCTAAGTTATGAAAATGATCATAACTAGGCTTTGTTGCCAACTCATCTTGAATGCTTCTTTCGAGTTCATATGATGTCACCACATTTAATTCATTATCCTCAATGTACGTGTATCGTGCTTACTAGTTTTGATGATCTCTTAACCATGTATCTTGTTATTAGGCCTCGAGCATGATAGTTTGTTTCTTCTGTACAAGTGGTGGTTGAAGGTCGCATATGTGAGATGTCATCTCTCTTGAAAAACAAATTCAATCAACATGGGAGCCACCATTGATGAAATTTAAGACTATCAACAAATCAAGTGTAACATCGGGTGAAAGGGTGGCTTCGCATGACGATTTATTACAATAATTCTTTCTTTCCCATAGAGATTTTGCGTGCTCAAAACTTCCACATATCTGCATCTTGTATGACACCTCAGTCTGATATCCGGACCTTTTGATCTTCTTTGCGAGCCTACAAAAGAAATAAATAAAGAGATAATATTTGTGAAGCATAATAGCCAAAGTTACTACATGCAACACAGTAGAGCCAATTTCAAGAAAAAATGGAGATGAAAAGCGAGCTCAACAGACGATAAGATCAACTTTGGAAAACTGCTGCAATCCATCTAGAAGACTTTCTGTCCCTAACATTTTTTATGTTGTATATTTGTATGTTTAGCTTACAATAACACAACCCGTTTGCAATTTGGAGGCTCCGAGCTCAAGATATATTTTTTTTGCCGGAACTACACGAATCTGAAAGATTGCTGCAGCTAGTTCGACTTTGCTAATTATATGTTTCCATATCAAAAGGAGTTAATGCCATGCGTATTTTAATTCTCCATTTCGCTTTCTAACTGTGCAAACAGATCGTTAGTTCGAGATATGGATTCTTCGACGGGAGTGCGCATAGCTGAAAATACGAGTATGGAAGACGTCTAGATCTATTTCAAGAAATTGCTATGGAATTTATGGAAGGAATACTTCTATGATATTTTGAGAACTTTCTTATCGCTATGCCTTCTTTCTAGTGGCACAGACGGCTCGCATTTTTGACGTTCCTATCCCAAGATATATAATACTTTTATCTAGAGTGTGCAAACCTGAAAATCGAGTACGGCAAATGCCTGTAGCAATTTCAAAATATTATTACGGACGTTTGGAAGGGTTTTCTGTTGGGGTATATTTAGATATTGTGGGTTTCAGAGTTTTTTTCCAACAGTATAAATGGCTCACGATTCCGATACTCGTAACTTGAGATATGAATTTTTCCACAAAAGTGCGCAAAGCTGGATCTCAAGTACGGCAGACATTAGGAGCAACTCCAAAATATTATCGCGGCCAATCTGAAGGAAATTTTACTATGAATTTTTCAAGTGTTATAGGTATCAGAGTTTTCCTTATAATTATGGAGACAACTCACGATTCCGACATTCCTAACTTGAGATATGTAAATTTTAATGACATCATATAGTGTTGTAAAGCTGAAATGTCACACATGTATATCAGCTTCAAAAGTCGACTCCAGCTAATCCTCAAGGAATTTATCCGTATATTTTCTTTATAGGATGCGGCCGTTCAAGTTATGATTCTTTGAAAGCAAGCGGCTTTAGATTTCATCGCTCCTACATCAAGGAATGAATATTTATGCAAAGGTGCGCCATGTACTCGCCTGCCAAGGATGGAATACGGTCGCTCCAGCTCCAAGCCTCTTTCTTTCCAATCCTCAAGGCTGAGATGCATCATGTTCCCGCTCGCATGTTGCAAAGCGGGGATATGTCTTGCCGATCAAGCTCGTTTAGGACTACTTTAAATGTCTCTCGTCAAGCCGCAAGAAGGGATGTACCAAGTTGCCATTGTACTCTCTTAAAACCTACAAAAGATTTTGGATTCCTCGGTGCCAACAACATGAGGTTTTTGCGGATAGAGTGTGAGTAACACGATGATCAACTCGATTAATGGATATCGGTGCCCATGGAACGAAGCTTTTGATTCTACATGGTTGTTCAATAGTAATTGTAAGTGCCAATGGCACGATGCTTCAACTCAGCATGGATAATAGATACCAATGGAATAGCGCTCCAACTCATCATGGTGAATTTAGTGTCACTTCAACAAGGGTTGCTGAAGCGTTGTTTTTTTTCTAGTAGCTTTGTCTTCGTTGAAATTGACTTAGCAATAATCTCAAGTCTATTAATGATGAAGCATGCGTCAATTTGAAGCTCATAACTCCGATGTAATCATTGTTGTTATTGATGGCTTGGCCATGGACTGAATAAATTTGCTACTCCACTGTGTAGTAATAAATGCCTACAAGAAAAGAAAAATGTGTTATGTGTTAACAGAATTGTTAACTACACTTGAATTCAGGAGCGTAACTCGAGAATTCAACAACTGCACAGGAGATCTACAGAGAATTCTCGAGTGTTCCAGCCCAGAAATGGAGGAGAAGAAGAGTGGAAGAAGAAGAAGAATTAGAAACAGGAAATTGTAATATTTTCTTATTGATTGAATGAGCTTAGTACAATTATTTATACTACTTGATTGAGAATGAAAATTACAACTCAGTTAGTTGAATTCCACAGACTACTCTAACTAACTTGACAATGTTTGTAACTAACTCTAATTGTTTCGTAACTAACTCTAACGGCTTTAGCTGACGTGGCTTCCCTAGCTTCTTCAACTTACAATTTGTGTACCAATACTCCAATCTGCAAAAGATCCTTGACCTCAAGTATCAAAATGAGGAAACCTGGTCTTAAGAACATTGAAGTATTCCTATGTGGCATGATCAGCTGACAGTCCAGACCATTTGACTAGTACCTCGCCAACAGCTTTATTTCCCTTCTTCCCCATACACCTCTGCCGAATAGCTTCAGGATTAGGAAAATGGGGTTAGGAATATCAATAGTAGGAGGGTATGTAATCTGATTAGGGAATGTATGGAACTTCTTTAAGAGATATACATGGACTGTAAGATGAATCTTTACTGATGGTGGAAGTAGCAATGTATAGGAAACAGGTCCAACTCGCTTGAGTATCTGAAATGGACCATAATATTTGGAAACCAATTTATGGAATGGTTGAGAAGACAATGTAGATTGTTTATAGGGTTGTATCTTAAGGTATACCCAATCTCCTACTGAAAAGCTCAGGTCAGTCCTGTGAGAGTCAGCTTGTTGTTTCATCGTCAATTGAGCCATATACAAGTGATGTTTAAGTAGTTGCAACTTCAACTCCCTTTGTAATAAAGTATTATCGACCTCTGCTGAAGCAGATTCACTAGGTAGGTATGGAAAATGTAATGGGGGAGGTTGACCATATAGAGCCTCATAAGGGATGGTGTGAATAGCAGAATGATACGAAGTGTTGTACCAATATTTGCCATAGCTAAACATGAGTACCAATCAGTGGAGTCTTCATTGAAGAAGCACCTCAAATATGTCTCTAAACATATGTTTAAGACTTTAGTCTGGCCATCGGACTAAGGGTGATATTTTGTAGAAGTATTCAACTGAACTCCTTGTAGTGAGAAGAGTTCCTGCCAAAATGAGCTTCAGAAAACAGCATCCCTGTCACTGGTTAGAGTCTCAGGTAAGCCATGTAATCTGACAACCACATCAAAAAATCTTGGCTACTAATTGTGCAGTGTAGGGGTATTTTAAGGTCATGAAGTGAGCATATTTTCTCAGTCTGTCAACAACCACTAAGATGACTTCATGGCCTTTAGACTTAGGCAAGCCATCAATAAAATCCATGCTTATTTGGGACCATACTACCTCTAGTATAGGCAAGGGCTGTTGAAGGCCAGGATAAGCTGCCAAATCTGCCTTATTCTTCTGAAAAATATCACATCTTTGTATGAAGTTCTTCATATCAGTTCTTATCCCCTTCCAATATAATAGAGTTAGCATTCATTCGAGGGTGGAATCTACACCAGAATGGCCACCTTGTGGAGAGGAGTGCCATAGTTTAATTATATCAGTTCTTAAGTTCTGCACCTTCCCTACCACCAGTCTACTTTTCCTTCTAAATTGATCATGGTGCCAAGTGAATTTTGAGTTTCAGCTACTCAATAAGGATCTTCAACTCCTCATCAGAAGACCAGATGTTCACTATATCTTGAAGTAAATCTGTTTCAGTAGTGGATATTACTGATGTCAATAATTCAGCTCCTGCAACTCTTGACAATGCATCTGCCACTTTATTTTCTACTCTTTTCTTGTATTCAATCACATAATCAAAGGTCATCAGTTTGGTCAGACACATTAGTTGAGAATTGGTGTATAACTTCTGTTCTGTAAGGTACTTCAAAGACTTCTGATCTGTCCTTATAATGAACTGTTGTCCCAGTAAATATTGGGACCATTTATTAACTGCATGGACTAAGGCAAGCAACTCCCTGTCATATACTTATGTGCAGCATGCCTAGGAGATAAGGCCTTGCTGATGAAGGCTATTGGGTGATCATTGTGCATCACGACAACACCAATACCATATTCACTAGCATCAGTCTCTACTACAAATATCTTGGTGGGGTCGGGTAAGGCCAATACAGGAGCATTGTTAAGGCTACCTTCAGCTTCTCAAAGGCTTCAGTAGCCTTAGATGACCATTTGAAGTTATCTTTGTGGACAAGATCAGTTAATGGCTTGCAGATTATCCCAAACCCTTGAATAAATCTTCTGTAATACCCGGCTAATCCCAAGAATCCCCTTAGTTGTTTAATAATTGTTGGTATAGACCACTTCTTCACAACTTCTATCTGTTGTTGATCAGTGGAAACACCTTCTTCAGTGATGAAATGGCCTAGATATTCAATCTTTTTAACCCCAAAGAAATATTTTCTTCTTTTAGCATACAATTTATGCTTCTCCATTTCTTGAAAGACAGCCTTTAAATGTCATACATGATCCTCTAAGGATCTGCTGTAGATCAGAATATCATCAAAAAAACACCAACACATACTTCCTAAGGAAAGCATTGAACACAGAATTCATCAAGCCTTGGAATATGGAAGGAGCATTTGACAATCCAAAAGGCATGACTAGATATTCATAGTGGCCTGAGTGTGTTCTAAAGGAAATCTTAGGTATGTCTTCAGTAGCCATTCTTTGCTGATGATAGCACGACCTTACATCAATTTTAGAGAAGACTTTAGATCCCCCTAATTCATCTAGTAAATCCTCCACAATAAGTGTAGGAAACTTTTTCTTCACATTGGCCTTATTCAAATCCCTATAATCAACCCATAGTAACCAAGTCACATCTTTCTTCCCTACAAATACCACAGGGGAAGCATATGGGATCGCTGCTAGGTTGAATGATTCCCTGATCTAGCATTTTTTTAACTAGAGTTTCAATCACAACTTTTTTAATTGGTGGATATCTGTAGGTTCTCTTATTGATTGGTTCGTACCATTTTGTAAAATGATTCTATAGTCAAATACAACTCTAGATGGGGCCAGTCGAGTAGGTTCATCAAAGATTGTTTTGAACTCATCTAGTAAAGCCAACAACTTAGGATCAAGTTCAGTCATTTCTTTAGCTTATAGAGACCATTGTAATTCATAACACATGGTGGGTACTAACTGAATCATGCAAAGTTTTGAGTGATTACCTGTGATCTTGGATAACTTCCCAGCTCCAGGACTCAAGATTTGTCTACCAGCTCCTCTCAGAATATGCCTTTTTCCTTTATAGATGAATTCCATAGTCAACTTTCTAAAATTCATCTTGATATCCCCCAATGTTAGTATCCATTGCACCCCTAGTACTACTTCACGATATACTAATGGTAGGATCAAGAACTCAGCTGCAAATTATGCACCCTGTAATAGCCAAGAAATCCTGCAAACCTTGTCCACCTTCAGCAAACCATTAGTTGCAGCCACCACTTGAGGTGAAATCTGAGTGACTGGGCATCCTAGTTGCTCCACTACTGTTGGATCAATGAAGTTGTGATAACTTTCTGTGTCAAACAAGAATGTAATGGTTTCTTGTAGTGATAGCCAGTTACCTTCAAGGTCCTATACCCTAATGATCCATTGAGTGCATGAATGGAAATTTCTAATTTTTCTGCCATCTGTTCTGAATCATGGATTTGCAAGGCGAGTTCTTCTGGTGTTTCCTCTAGTTCTTATTGCCCCACTTCTTCGTGCTCCTCAAGTTCCATCAAATAAAACTGCTTAGAATTCTTGTATTTAGGCCCAACAGTGTACTTTCATCATAGAAGAAGCACAAACCATTTGCTCTCTTCTCATTCATTTCCTCTAGACTCAACCTCCTCCTATGAACCTTACTAGTGTTAGGATTAGGAAGGATTTGTCTGTCACAACCCTTTAACTCCATGTACTTCTTTGGTGGATGAGTATAAGTGGACTGGCCAGTAGTTTGTCTTATGGCTGAGAGATATGACTCCTTCATTTAAGCAACTTTGTATACTTGTGATAGAGTTCTAGGATTGTTGATTTTGAGTGCAATATTCAGCTCAGGTTTGAGCCCCCCAATGAAGCATCTGATAGCATTCTCTTGTGATAAGTTCACCATAGTCAAATTCCTTTCAAAGATAGCTTGATACTCCTTCACACTCCCCAATTGTTTGATATTTTGATTTCCTTCATAGGATCGTCAAAATCAGTACCATATCCTTCAACTAAGGCCATCACATATTCATTCCAAGTAGGTTGGATATGTTGTCTGTATTTCATGAAGGATAGGTGCCATTGAATTGCCTCTCCAACTGTAAAGCCAAAACTCCAATCCTCTCATGCATAGGTACTCTTTCCATTGAAAAAAATTGTTCAATTTTGAACAACCAAGATTTTATATCTTCACCTGTAAATTGCAAGAACTCCATTCTTGACCATCGAGTAGGATTTGAATTGTAGTGGTGAGTGCAATCAAGATTTCTTTCACTCTGCGATCTTTCTCTTGATTGTCTTCCTGCAAATGTTCCATCGTCATTCTCATATGGAATTTTTCCTTTTTGCTTTTCCCCATAAATTGTAATTTGTTCCCTCAGCTCGTGTATTGTTTGATCTAATCCCTTCAGATGAGCTACTTCCCCAGCAAGAGTTCCCACCTCCACTAGCATTTTTTGTATCATCTCTCTCAACTCATCCATGTCTGAAGATGAGTTCTCATTAACAGTGTCACCATTAGACCTAGTTCCTTTCGCCATGAGTGCCGAGAATCTGAAAGCTCTGATATCAATGTTAACAGAATTGTTAACTACACTAGAATTCATGAGTGTAACTCGAGAATTCAACAGCTGCACAAGAGATCTACAGAGGATTCTCGAGTGTTTCAACCCAAAAATGAAGGAGAAGAAGATTGGAAGAAGAAGAATTAGAAATAGGAAATTGTAATACTTTCTTATTGTAATGAGCTCAGTACAAATATTTATACTACTTGATTGAGAATGAAAATTACAGCTCAGTTAGTTGAATTCCGCGGACTACCCTAACTAACTTGACCTTGTTTGTAAATAACTCTAACTGTTTCGTAACTAACTCTAACGGCTTCAGCTGACATGGCTTCCCTAGCTTCTTCAGCTTACAATTTGTGCATCATTATGGAAAGAAAGCATGAGAAAGAAAAGGATTACAAATGTGTTGGCCGGACTATTCTTTATTTTCAAAGTCGATCTTCTTAGTAGACTTGATGAGTATAGAAGAACAACTATTCTCCTTTTACAGAGATTGAAGGGCCGTGGACATTCTTTCCATAAGAGGAGTTCTAGAAGGTCACAAATCCTAGTTCCTTTACAGCAAAGGAATTTTACTTCTCCTACAATTACATATATATATATATATATATTTGCATGGTGAAGTTCTGGTTGATAAGGAGTAAACCAAGATTTTTATTTTAAAATACAATGAAACAATTGGATAGCTCCTATAATTTCTCAAACCAAATTATGAGAGCAAAGTCCAGGAAAGAAAAAGCTAAAAAGGGAAGGAATGGCTTAAAGCCACGTAACCACTGTGTTGTTACTGACTTACTATGGAGAGTTGTGATATGTACTAAAAATATTGATTTGTTCTTAAAATCAAGTGGAGCCAAATTCTCTTATTTAGAAGTTCCAACCATTCTCTTAATAAAGTCCCTACAAATAATTCTAAAGTGGAATTTGGACATTCATATACGTGCATATATGTGCTAAACACATGGATCGCGTTTGGGACTTTGCCAATTTCTCAAGGAGAATTCCACCGAATTATTTAACTGAATGCAATTTTAAAGTGCCAGTTAGTGAGAAATAGAGTCACCCAAATATCTAAACAATAAGATTCTTGGCTCTGGCGGTAGTTCAAATCTCGTTTTTACAGTTGATCGAGTCTACATTTTAACAAGCTTTGAAGTTGAGGGCATCTATAGACATATAAAATTTATTGGGTTCAATTCATACAAAATTTGAATTAAATTCAATTGGGTTAAATAATTAATTTGGACTCTCAAGGTCCATTTCATCTTTAGGCCCAGACTCATGCCATGTGGCAAGTGACATGGCATATCCAGTCAAACTGCAAGCCAACAAGATGACGCCACGTGTAAATGATGTGACAATCCCAGTCCAAAACAGTGACCAATCAAGAGTTCCCAAGTGTCTAAAATGACATGTCTTGGCCAATCACAAGCAAGCTTATCATATAGCTTATGTGATAAATTTGATGATTCACATGATCCAATCAGAATCAAGAAAAGAAGTTCATATGTAGCTGGATTGTCCATCATGTATACCTATAAATAGAGGGGTTACATATCTCTCTGGAACCATTCAAAGTTGGAGAAGAGCGTTCCTCAATTGGTGAAAGCAGCCGCAGACAGAGAGATCAATTGTCAAGAGCATAGTTCTTCAACAAAGGAATAATCAATGGAGTTCTTCCCGGGGATAAACCCGAAACAACAAAGTATTGCTCGACATTGTTGGCGATCAAATACATCACAAGGAGGTTTGCATTATCCTACATTCGAGAAAAACACTTCTCAAGCTCTCGAATCAAGGAGAATTTTAGAAAGAAAAATCAAGGAATACATAGAATTGTACTCACAAATATTTATCAATAAAATTTCTTTTCTTCGTATTTTTGTTGCAGTTTATTTTTCGTTTCATAAAAATTTATTGCAAATACATGATCGGTCGTTTTAAGCTTTAGCTTTCCGTTCAGTGGTTCGAGGTCTTGAACGACTTCATATTGTGTATTATAACTTGCATGTGTGGTCGGTTTCGATTTTTTAGAGTTCCATGATTTGATATGGAAGAATATATTTCATTTTAGAATTAAGTTGGAAATATTAACCGAAGTTTGACTTATGTGAAAATGAACTCAGAACGATATTTTGACGGCTTTGATAGGTTCGTATCGCGATTTTAGACTTGGGAGTATACCTGGAATTGAATTCGGAGGTCCCTAGGTTTACTTGACTTGTTCCGCCAAAAGGCGGCAATTAAAAGGTTTAGAAATTCCTTAGGTTTGACCTTGGTTTGAATTTATGGCTATCGGGTTCGGATTTTAATTTTGGAACTCAGAATAGGTCTGTTTTGTTATTTGAAACTTGTTTTCAAAGTTTGGCGTCATTCCTAGTTGATTTGATAGGAATCGGATGCATGGTTGCGTTTTTAGAAGTTCTTGAGTTTTATTGAAATCTTCATGTGTTTTGAGGTCCGATTCGGGGTTTCATATGTTATTTGGTGTTTTAATCGCACGAGCGAGTTCGTATAATATTTCATACTTGTATTTATGTTTGGTATGGAGGGTCGAGGGATCGGGTGAGTATCGGACGCGTTTCGGAGTGTTTGAAAGAGTTTCAATTTTTCTGATTTTTGGACAGGTGCTTCAGATCTTGCAAATGCGAGATTTTGTTCGCATTTGCGATCTCTGCAATTGCGAGGTGGGGGAGCACATTTGCGAGATTTGCTGGGAATTGTTAGGTTCGCATTTGCGACAATTTGTTCGCTTTTGCAATTAGCGGCATGGGCTAGCTAGTTCATATTTTTGCGATCTCATGGTCGCTTTTGCGAAGGGCCTAACTTCGCATTTGCGAATTCAGTGTCGCATTTGCGACATTCCCTAGGTGCATCAGGAGTCGCATTTACGATTGTTTATTCACATTTGCGACATCTGCACCTGAACATAAGGGCTGGAAGACGGAAATTTAGCCTCATTTGCATATCTTTGAACCCTGGGCTCGCTAGGAGGCAATTTGGAGAGGGATTTTCACAAACAATCATTAAATAAGTGATTTTGATCAATTTTTAATTATATTACATGATTTTATATGAGATTTAACATCTAAATCATGGGGTATGAAGGGAAATCTTGGGATTTTTTGTCTATATTTTGAAAAATAAAAATTTGAGAGTTGAATTGGATTAGGATTTGAAAACAAAACACATATATGGACTGGTGGGATTAGGTAGTCAAGATTTAACCTTGGACTCGAGTTTTGATGGGGTAGGCCTAAGGTTGACTTTTGTTGCCTTATGGGGTGTGTAAAGATCTTAACAGTATTTATTGGAATTGGTTTCTTTTTTATTAGATGTTATTAAGTCGATTTGGTTATATTTGAGACAAATGGAGGTGAATTTTAAAGGAAAAACTATTTTTGAGTATTAATTGAGGGCTTTTGAGGTAAGTATCTTGCCTAACTTTGTGTGGGGGAACTACCCCATAGAGGTTAGTTTTATGGCACTATTTGAATTGCGTGGAAGACGTGTATACGAGGTGACGAGTATGTACACGGCCTTATACTTGCTACTCCCGTGTTATTGTTGTTGTTGTTGTAATTAGTGTTGTTGAGCCGTGAGTTGTGTGTTTGTGGTGTTGAAATTGTTGTTATGGAAATATTGTGGCATATGGACACGTGTGGTGCAAGTTGTTATGTTATGTTATTATGTTTTTGGCACATGCAAAATTGTTGAGAGGATTTTCGAGGTGTTTTCATGCGAGCAGTTCGTGCTATTGTTATTATTGATATTTGCACATGCGGCGAGACAATGAGGGCATTTACTTTATTGTTGCGCACGCGACGAGAAAAGAGGGGACATGTCGGGGATGATTTGTGATGGCCTAGGGGCATTGTCATTAATGATATTTGTGTGGTGGTGTGACTATCTTGTGTGAGTCATGCATATTACGGGAATTTGTTGTGTTCTTTCCAATGTGCTACTCGGTGTCTCTGATCTTACCTGTTCACTTGAGTTGTGATAGTACACTTGTCAAGCATTCACCATAATCTGTAACATGTATCAGTCCAGGGGTATAAATCTTCATGTTCATTGATCATGTATCTGTATTCTTATATACCTGCCTTCTGCGTGAGGAGTGGACTGTTGGCACGTGAATTGTCCGTACGGATATGAGATACTGTTACTGTTGGCATATGAGTTGACCGTGGGATATGAGATATCCGTGCGGTTGTGATGTGGGCACGAGATACCATGTGATTAATTCGTGATTTGAGACTCGTGATCCGGGATTATGAGAGTGGTACCTCGGGGTGATTCTTGTGTAAACCTTGTGAGAGAACAGTTAATTAACTGGTTGTCATTGTTTTTCCTTAATTGATTTCAATAGTACTTTAACTGTGTTCTGATTACTTGTTGCATTATCACCTGGTTAATCCTGGTCGTTATTTGTTGTTTCTTTCATCCATTTTTAGTGTTATATGTTATTATCTTCATGTTTAGCTTTACATTGATATTTGTTCCTCTAT
This sequence comes from Nicotiana knightiana, assembly GCA_005239525.1. Classification (NCBI taxonomy): domain Eukaryota; kingdom Viridiplantae; phylum Streptophyta; class Magnoliopsida; order Solanales; family Solanaceae; genus Nicotiana; species Nicotiana knightiana. The sequence continues at coordinate 120,524 of ML386858.1, read as the reverse complement.
TAGCATTATACTAATATTTTGCACATGTTATTATGTCTAGTAGATGTCTTGACTTTACCTCGTCATTACTCCACCGAAGTTAGTCTTGATACGTGTTGGGTACCGTTGTGGTATACTCATGCTACATTTCTACACATTTTTATGCAGATCCAGGTACCTCAGAAGCGTGGCGGTCGTTAGTTAGCTGATTGTGAGTTGCTGCGAAGACTTCAAGGTATACCTGCCATCGCGTTCGCAGGCCTCAGAGTTACCTTTTGTTGTCTTTCTTTACTACTTCTGTTGTTATTCCAGAACAGTATTGTATTTAGAGTTTCCAGTAAACTTAGTACAGCTTATGACTTCTGGTTTTAGGATATTGTCCATTTGTTGATCGTCGTTGGCTATGCATGGCATTTATTGGTTCATGTTTAATGGATTAAATCTGTTGATAACTCAACATGTGTTAGGCTTACCTAGTATTAGGGATTAGGTGCCATCACGACTATCTAAGGCGGGATTTTGGGTCTTGACAGAATTACAAAAGGTAGTGGATCCGAGATGGAGAAAGCTTCAGAATGCTTACCGAGAATTAGAAGTGGATTTGGAGTTTTTCTATTAAAACGAGAAGCTGATGGCTTTGAGCATGCAAAGCGAAGGCTATAACTGGAAACAAATTTTTATCCATCTTAAAACCAACATATTTCAGATTATACAAGTATGTCCCTTTTTTAATAAGATAAACCAAACATTCATAAAAAAATGCATATACACCAAAACAATACCGTGATTATTAATCACATTATTACAATCTCATATTCTAATCCCGGCATAACTTTATCCAGTAACTAAACAACCTGTATTGATTATTTGCGACTTTCTATTAATAACTTTGCGATTCCCATAAAGATTAAGACCTGGATCAGATCGCAACAGGAAGGAAAGAGGTGCTAAAAGAGGAGTTCAAAGATCGATCAGGATCTCCTCTTTATATGTTAGTATGTTACCTGTAAAACCTAGGCTGGTTACCTGGTCACTTGAATAGCAACAATAATCACACAAAAGAAATCAATAAAAGAAACTAGAGTATATTGCTGGACTGAATGTAAATTTCACATTCCTGCTTGTCATAAATGTTAGCTTCACCTTGATGTAAAAGAATATACATAGAAAGCAATGGTAAGAAAAGGTATCTATCTAATAACATTACATTGCACCAGAGTATGCCCCCGAGACTTCTAAGTTCCCCCATTGCAGTAATGCACGCCATTACTAACTGTGTCATAGTGTTTCATGTTTACTTGATTCAAGCCCCAAATGCGAATAGTATGATCATCACTTGCAGATGCCAACATATGAGGATTTGCTGGGTTCCAGCTAACACAGTTTACTGTACCAGAATGTCCAGCCAATGTCTCAATGAGTTCTCCTGAGCTTCTATGCCATATATAAACCTGAAAATATAGCATCAGATCAAAACTCAACTGCTTTCACGGGTATAGATGCAAGAGTAAATCTCAATATGATAAAGGCATCGCAGCATATTAAATAGACAGAAGTCAAAGCAAGGATAAGGGGTCGCATGTCCCTGTGCTGATGATGGAATGAAAGAGACCATGAAAGTTGGGCTTGGAATTTAAAATTGTTGTGGAATTAAGGGATGGAAATGAGCAATGAAACAGAACAAAATAAACAAATTTTCCGAGAAAGCCATTGCATACAAGAAATATTATCTCGCAAAACAAATTTGTGCTTCGTGTCCAATGACAGAACGAAACAACAAAAGTACCATGTCTAATCTCTATTTGTAATTTCAACCGAAGCAACACTGTATTACACACAAAAGTTACATTCTAAGCACAACAACGCTCTATCTGTTCCAATTTACATGATACGCTTTTCATTTCAGGATATTTCACCAAATTTAATCCGATACAACTTCTAAGATTTCAGTCCTGTTAACTGCTCTTTAAATTTCAAACTTCGAAGCAATATTTTTTTCTATTACTTCTCAACCATTATCCTGAGTCGAGAATCTACCGGGAACAGCTTTTTTGTCTTCCTATAGGTAACCTGCCTACACACTATCCTCTCCAGACCCCACTTGTGGGATTACACAGGGTTAGTTGTTGTTGTTGTACTTCTCAACCATTACAAAATTTTCTACTGCTACTAAAATAATAAAATCAAACTTAGAACTTTGTTTCCAATATCATATGCAAAGGATGGAGTAATACTGTTTGTGCTAAACTTTACATTGAAGAACACGCCTAACAAGATCTTCTGTTAGGTTTTCACAAAGATAGATCTCTTCATTCCTTTTTTTTTTTTATGACCGCGAAATCCGTCTGGAGCCGACCCTTTGAGCTAACCGCAGCCCTCGAAACTCGGGAATGATGGGCCTGCCCCTCTACCCTTTTCCCCTTAAATACCAAAGTTAGTTGGCTTGACATAGGACTTGAACCTGTGACCTAAGAAACAAGTCCCTCAAGCTTTGCCAATTAAGATAACCCCTGAGGGCAAAGACAGATCTCTTCATTCTCAAACTGGCATTTTTCTATGCTCTTATTCCTAATTGAACAATAAAAGGGTCAAAGCACAACTTGGATCATTTTAATCTCGGGATCTTTAACCTTTTTCATAATGTGTGATTAGAACTAATGTAACCCTATTCCTAATAGATTCACCCCACGATAGCATACCTTTCTCGGATATTACTGACAATTACTGTTCTGATGTGCAAGCAAGAAATTTGATATTCTGCGCAAGAGGTAAGTCGTGAAAGAAAATATATATTCATAATGACAACTTAGAAATGTCACAAGATATAGATTCTACTGGAGTTGGTGTTTTTCTTGATCAACAAGAGAAGCAGTACCTGTGAGTCCTCACTTCCACTGGCAACGAATGCTTGATCAAGTCCGCCAAAGCAAGACCTTACAACGAAGCGTGAACGTTTATGCCCTTTATATTTGGATATGAGCTTTACAGTTCCCTCTATATTCCACAGATGAATTTCTTGATTCCAAAGACTAACCAATAAATACTTACTGTCCATGGACAATACAAATGAAGTTATTGTTTGATCCTCCTGAATTACTTTCTCTGCTTTTGATTCCCATCCAAAAAGTAATATCATATTATCTTTGCAAACAGAGACTATAAGCTGCCCATCACTAGTTATGCCCAAGTCCGATATTCTAATAGTTCGATGGCCTTTCCAACACTCCAACTCTTTCCCTTCCACATCCCACATGATAATGCTCTTGTCCGTAACACCGCATAATATCCTTTTGCCATCAGGAGTCCATCCACACGAGATCAAACCAAGACCATTTTTCTCATAAATACGCATACATTTACCTGATTCAACATCCCACCGTCTGACAACTTCCTCTACTCCACAAGTGAGAAGCTGATGGTCATCAGGACTCCATGACATATAGGAGACAGGTTTCTGGTGACCAGAAAACTGGTGCTTCATGCAGAACAAACCATCCAATTTCACCTACAAAGAACAGAAAGCTGAGAGCTGAAAAAGAACACTAATACTTTATGTTTAACACAATAGCATCCTAATAAGTTCCGATTACAAATAACACCACCTACATCCCCAGACAGCTTTCTATTCTCATATCCCGTGTTTCCTCCCTGACCCCAAAAACAGCTCCCGGAAGAAAAAGAAAATCAGTTCTTTCAAACTTCACCAAACATGGAACAAAACATGGAGGAGAATGAACCGTGCACATCATACAAGTCAAAAACTAACTCCATTGTATACATACAAGCACCAACAAGAATGCATGAAATCATATGCTGAGTATTGTGCCACATGACAAACCAAAAGAGCCAATACAAGTACCAACTCTTTCTACGATTACATATGTTAGTGCTGATTTTGAACATACAAAGCTTGATACCTTTAAACAGCAAAAGTATTAAAGTGTCACTAGAAATAAGATTTTGTAGATGTGTATAAATACGGAAATAGATAAACACCGAAAACTAATGACAATCAAGCTGCACTAACATTACTTGAAATCCTATGTTATGTTTCAATAAAAAACAAAACAGAGTGAAAAATAGTCTGTCCCTTTACCAGAAAAAATGTTAATCCAGGATATACTTTTAGTGTCCTCTATTCAATGACCAATTACTAGAAATCCTTACAAGATCTGCGAGGGTCTATTATTTATGAATAATCAAGCATGATTTCTTTTAGTAGACTATTTCTCAAGCTTAGGAATCTCATAACTGTGAAAAAGATCACGAAGAATTTATTCACACTAGTGAAGAAGATTGCGACTGTAATTTTGTATGTTTCCATATTTCGGGTATTTCTGAACTGTGCTTTATCCCTATAGCTTGAGGAAATAACAACAACAAAACCAGTGAATCCCCACTCATTCCCAAAAGTGGGGTTTAGGGGAGGGCGAGGGCGAGATGTACGCAGCTTGAGAAATAATCAACTTAAAATATTTTCCAAAACTTCCACTGCTCTTCTTTTCCACCACCTCAAGTGGACTTAAACTCACCTCCCATATAATCACTGAACAATCAGCAGCTGACGAGGCTAAGTATTTTCCATCATGGGAGAACTGCAAGAACCATACTTCATCACTGTGATTTCGTAATATCTGGTGCATCAAAATCAATCAAAGAAAAAATTACACATCCAAGTGCTAACAAAAAATTATATCTGCAGAAATTAAACTCGAGTTAATCCACATATCAGTGCAGTTTAAATAAATCATAAACATGGAAACAACGAAATTGGTTCTTTTTTTATTATAATAGAGAACAAAGAAAATTAGTTATTGGAAAAGCAGATACTGATGCACATAGATAGTAAATGGGAGCTAAGGAAAAGTCTATGATATTCAATGTTAACGAGAACATAAATTTTCTTGACTTTGCATCCACCTCCTCCTTTCTTCTAGCATTCCAATTACCGTGCAGTCAGTCAAAATTGCTGGTTCAGTATCCCCACATAAAAAGGGGACTGTGTAGTATAGAAAGAATGAACAAACCCAAAAAAGTTGAAAGAGGAAAGTGGAATTCTCATTAGCACTTCCAATAACTATTATATCAAGAAGGGCAAAAGACCCAACCACAGAAACGTCGTCATACGGCGAAGCCGTACCATTATTTGACATGGGAACCTTCTTTACATCTTTAACTATGTGAATTAATTGGAAGAAATATGGACAAACTATTACCTCCTTGAAGATCAGATTTTGAAATTAAGATTCTCAAGACCCAAACTCGAACTCGGTCTTTTTGGGAACTAACAGACATGTAGACATACCACAAACTAAGGAGAAAATTCCATATTTCTATGTACAACAACAAACAACGCAGTGTAATCCCATAAGTGGGGTATGGGGAGGCTAGAGTGTAAGCAAATCTTACCCCTACCTTCAAGAAGACAGAAAGTTGTTTCTGGTAGACCTTCGACTCAGGAAAGGTAAAAGAAGGGCAATAACAAGCATATCAATCAAAAAACCGAAGTAAAAATATAAGTACGGTAATCAGAAAGCCGAAATGAAAGTAACAACAAAAAATAACAGAAGTCGAGGAATACGAAAATACACAAATGACACTAAGTCATGTACTAAAGCTATTGTTACAGACAGGACAACGCTCGGCTACATATCCTAACTCTTTACCTTTATTCTCAACCTCCAAACCTTCCTATCCATGGTCATGTACTCAGTAAGCTGGAGCAACGTCATATCCTGCCTAATCACCTCACCCCAATACTTTTTCGGCCTACCTCAACCTCTCCTTTGGTCCTTAAGAGTCAATCTCTCACACCTCCTCACCGGAGCATCTGTGCCTCTGCTCTTCACATGCCCGAACCATCTAAGTTTCGCCTCCCGCATCTTGTCCTCCGCAGGGGTCGCGCCTACCTTGTCCCGAATAACTTCATTTATAATTCTATCTAATTTGGTATTCCCACACATCCATCTCAACATCCTCATTTCAGCCACCTTTATCTTTTGGACATGGGAGTTCTTGACTGGCCAACACTCCGCCCATACAATATAATTGGTCTGCCCACTGCTCTATAGAACTTACCCTTAAGTTTTGGTGGCACATTCTTATCACATAAAACAACGGAAGCGAGCCTCCATTTCATCCACCTCGCCCCAGTACAATGTAACATCCTCGTCGATCTCTCCATTCCCATGTATAACTGACCCAAGGTATTTAAAACTCTCTCTCCTAGGGATGACTTGAGAATCAAGCCTCACGTCTTTGTCCACTACCTGAGTCGTACCACTGGACTTGCACTCCAAGTATTCTGTCATGGTCCTGCTCAAGTTGAAACCTTTAGACTCGGGGGTTTTCCTCCAAACCTCTAACCTCTCGTTAACATTGCCTCCCGTCTCATCAATCAGTCCAATGTCAAATGTCATCTGCAAATTACATGCACCATGGCACCTCCCCTTAAATGTGGTGCGTCAGTGCCTCGATCGCCAAGGCAAATAGAAATGGGCTGAGGGCTGACTCCTAGTGCAACCCCATCATAGCTGGGAAGTGTTCTGAGTCTCCTCCCACATTCCCCACTCGAGTCTTAGCTCTATCATACATGTCCTTAATAGCCTTAATGTATGCAACAGGAGCACCTCTAGCCTCCAAACATCTCCACATAACCTCCCTTAGCACTTTATTCTAAGCCTTCTCTAAGTCAATGAACACCCTATGCAAATCCCTCTTCCTCTCCATGTACTGCTCCATCAACCTCCTAACAAGATGAATAGCTTCCATAGTCGAACATCCTGGCATAAGTCCGAACTGATTTTCTGAAAGTCACAATCCTCCTCAACCTCAATTCCACCACCCTCTCCCGGATTTTTATAGCATGGCTTAGTAACTTGATGCCCCGGTAGTTGTTGCAACTTTGGATATTACTCTTGTTCTTATTAAAACATGAACGTAGCATTTCAAAATCTTTATCTGTTTATGTCGTTAGACTTCATTCAAGGGGAACAGTGGGTGACAAGAAAGAGAGACATAAAGTAAGTCAAGAAAAAACTAAGAGGAAGTACACTTAGAACAACTATATGCAGTGCCAATGAGCAAAAGAATTGTGCACCATATTACACAATCTTCATCTTTTGCATGCTGACTTCTAGATTGGAGCTCATTATGTACTATGTCCAGTACCATATAGCAAAAAAGTGATCATCCTTGTAATTAATTTGCTGAAGTAACACATGCTTCATCTCTTGGGCCATTGAATCTTAACTACAATGTCTTAAACCACATCTCCAGTAGCATATTTTTGTCGTCCTTAATTCATCTTTTTCTTATGTCGTCCTAACTAATGGATCAAAATATTGTAGTCAAAAGGAATAGGAGAAGCTCATCATCCCTCCCTTTACCTCCACTCTTGTTGCAAACCAATATGTTTTAGTATACATTAGTAAATCAACCAAATATCCAATTAGTTCTATGACTCTCTTGGCTGAATATGGTCTTGTGCAAAATTGAAGTATGGACAAATAGTTGGAATAGGAGACAAAGTCCAGAACTTGTCTTAGCTATACAACAACAACAACAACAACAACAACGGCTGCACCAGCACCAGCAACAACAACAACAACAACAACAACAAACCCAGTGTAATCCCACAAGTGGGGTTTGGGAGGATAGTGAGTACGCAGTGTTACCCATACCCTGTATGGGTAGAGAGGCTATTTCCGATAGACCTCGGCTCCAAGCAAGCATGCAAAATTACAACAATATAGAAAAGAAAAGCACTATCGTAAACGTCGGGGTAGCAGTAACGACAACAAGATAGTAGAACAACCAAAACACCAGGCAGTAATAGAATACTAAGAATAAGAAATAACAAGAATAACGCTACTACTACTGGAATGAAAGGAAAGACGCTCAACTCCCTACTAGCCTTCTACCCTAATCCTCGCCCTCCGCCCCTACCTATCAAGGGTCATGTCCTTCGTAAACTGAAGATCCGTCATGTCCTATCTAATCACCTCTCCCCAATACTTTTTTGGCTTACTGTTACCTCTTCTCAGACCCACCATTGTCAATCTCTCCCACCTCTTCACTGGGGCATCTGGAAATCTCCTTTTCACATACCCGAACCATCTCAACCTCACTTTCCGCATCTTGTCCACGACGGAGGTCACACCTACCATATCCCGAATATCTTCATTATTGACCATGTCTCTCCTGATATGCCCACATCTCAGCATGCTCATCTACGCTACTTTCATCTTTTGAACATGAGAGTTCTTAAGTGGCCAATATTCTGCCCCATACAACATAGAACTTGTGTTAGCTATGAAGATCAAAAACACTCATCCTTGCAACCTAGGACTTTCAAGTATCTCCACATATTATAGAGTTTTTTTTTTAATTGTCTTCTTTTGAATGTAAGTTGTGACAACTTCTGCTTCTTTCGAAAAAACCAAGTCAATAATAGGGCACATATATAATTGTTTGCTCAAACATATGGAGTCCAGGTCGTGTTAGTTCTAATTTAGACGTCAATTACTATGTTGAAGACTATTCTCGTTGCACTTGGTTATTACAAATTAAATTTTTTATCTTCTAACATTTTATGCTAAAATACGTGGTCAGTATTTTGGTGTAACTATCAAGAAATTAATTATAAGCGAGAATATTTTTGAGCATCTTCCTCCATTTTGTTTTTTCCCAATGAACTATTCATCCATCACATTGTGCTCGTATAAGTTGCAAGAGAAACACCTAGTCACTTAATTGAAACTGACATATTACATATACATCACCATGTTATCATTCGCCAAAATGTGAAGTCGTTCTCGCTGCTTGTTATTAATCAAATGTCTTCTTTTTATTTTTCCGCAAGTGCGCTCGATAGGATTCTTTACCGAGATCAAAAACAATTTCCTTGTTCGAAAATCAACATCAATAAAGATAGCTTAAGAAAAAATCTATCAAATGTATTTTTGGGGGACTCTCTTCTTCGAAAAAGTTTTATTTTAGTACATACCAATAGTTAACTTCATAAGAAATGACATTTTTAGAGATTTCTCCATATTTCTCTTTAGGTGCACTTGCTCAAACTGTCATATCACCTATCTTCCTACTCCTACTACTCTGTTGTTAAGACTCCTCGTCTTCTTTGTGTTTACTCAAGACGACATCCTTCAAATCCCACCTGCTAACCGAGTTCTTGCTTCTTCTCATGAAATTGGTCCGAAGATCTCTAGAGATTCATCTTCTACGGATGAAACTACTGTTCCTATCACCTTCCAATAGGTAATCAATCTACTGGCAAATCCTAATACTTGTTATGATTTTTAAAGTTGCCACTATTTACGTATCATAGCTTGCATGGCGACTCTTTGCTGGTTGAATGCATCTTTTTTATTTCTGAAGGTAAATAATTTTATTGATGTTAGGATAAAACCCCTATACATAAGCAGCATATCAGAAAGTAGAGAACTTACACCAAATCATGGTTCTCCACAAAAATCACCTAATCATGAATATAAGTACGGACCTCGTGGCGGGTGGGTGCACCAAAAGAACTAAAAGCATGGGGCAATCCCTTAAGTTTCCAATATCATTCTCAGCCCTTCAAACGCTCAACTACACCTACTTTCCGAATCACTCAAACAATAGCTAAAGCGGCATTAGCCATCCCATGCCCTTGGTCCTTTTCCAGAAAGCTCAACTATGAAACACTTCTTTACTGTGCTTGGCATTCTGCACTGTACTCCGAACCAATTCGTGACAGTCCACCACAAAGATGTTGCCACATGAAAATGCAAGAGGAGATTATTTAAATCTTATCCTACACACTTCCACATAAACTACCAACTAACATGCGTAATCCATCTCTATCACAAATTATTTGGTTGTCAGGATGACTTCTCTAGTCACTAGCCATGCAAAAAGACACACTTTTAGGCGCCTTCAGTACATATCGACAATGTAGACAAAACACTTCCTCAACGACAATTCCTGCTAGTAAGCTTTAACTGAGAACATCACATCTCTCCTTGTGCCCCATATCCACGAATCCTACCATAAGTGTGAGATGCTCTGCTTATAAAGTAGTTCCCCTAGCTTTGGAGTTCCCATATCTCCCTATCATGCAAATTTTGTCTAAAACTTAGATCACATACAACTCTCTCTTGTACTCATTGGACCTGTTACAATGTCGTCTGTCTAAATGATAGGGAATGGATGCCTCGGTATATTCTCTCAACAACACCTGGGATCCAAAAGCTTATCTTACTACCATTACATATCCGGAAGGTTACTTGGTCATCAAAGTCTTCTCACCATTTCATGATGTTTCTCTATGAAACATATTCGAGCAGAAGCATGATGTTCCTTCTCATCCACCCATCCCTATTATGACGTACTTTCACCTGCTCCATAATGATAGTTCCTCCAAACCAAATCTCCAAAACATTTCCGAATTCTTTCACTTTAAGTTTTCCCTATTTTCTTGTGTCTTGAAAATCTTCCAACTCACAAAACAACCTCATCGGCCCATCTGCACTACTCCATAAGAACCCCATCCGGAGTCTCCAAAGTTTTTCAATCACGCTCACTGCCGCCTGCATTAGTGATATATAGTGCACAAGGATGGTAAAAGGTATACTCTTAACTAGTACCTCCTTCCGTTTTTGACAAGTACCTCTTTTGCCACCTGCAAGTCGCTTCCCAACTCTTTCAACCACCTGGTTCCACTGTGAGATCCTTGTTAGACGCACAACATCAAACTAGGTTAAGTGGTTGGTAAAGCTCCTACATTACAATAAATAATTCTACAAAGATGACAATGTTATCTACCTTGCCTATCGGTATAATCTCCCATTTCCCAAGGTTAATTTTTAATTCTAAACAACCTAAAGTAAAGTATCATCTGCAAATAGTAAGTGTAACCCTCACATTGCTTAGTTGCTCAATCAATGCAATAAAGCCCCTCATGATTCTTTTGCCACACCTCTGTCCAATATATTATTGAGTGCTTTTATCACCAAATTAACTAAAATTTGAGATTACGGATCCCTGCCTCAACCCCCTCGAGTGGCCAAAATGGATTTCCATTCACCATGAGAGAGGACTTGATCAAAGCATTACAAAAAATGGTCCACTTCTTCTATTTCTGTCCAAATCCCATCTTCATGAAGAAATCCAAGAACTCCCAATTCACATGATCATATGCTTCTTAAAGTTCAACTTGCACAAATTTCCCGGTTCTGCTTCTTCCTTTTAAAGTCAACCACTTTGTTTGCCACCCAGGGCCACATCTACAATTTGTACCACTTTGTTTGCCACCCAGGGCCACATCTACAATTTGTCATACTTCCACTAACATATAGTGAGAAGTAGAAAGTATCTCGCACAAAACCTTCTTTAGTTTATTGGAAAGCACCTTAGCAATTACCTTATAAATGCTTCAAACAAGACTAATAAGCACAGTTTTTAAGCACTCTTTATCCTGTCATTTTGGAGTGAGCAATAAAGCATGGATTGAGGCTTCTCTCAAACCGTCCTGTTTTTTGGTATGCAATAGTACTCCAACACCTCCCTTTAATTGTGCTCCAGCATTGTTGGAAGAACGCAAGGGTAAAACTATCAAACCTAGGGACTTGTCTACCGCACATTTGTCCACCGCCTCCCTCCTGAACAACGATAATGGTAGAATTATTATGTTGTGCTTGCTAAATTGGAAGCAATAATGGAAGATCTACTGAAGTGCTCAGCCACAAAGCTACTTCATTTAGATTTGACCAATTTTGGATCATCAAGCCACTAAGCCAGCTGTAAGATGAAGTTGATCGTACAGGTATCTGGGGTGCACAATTATCCCAACATTGATTCCTTTCTGTTATCTTGACTCAGGTTATGATTGTGGTACGAGCAATACCAGCTACACCAGAACTTCACAATACGACAACTAGATAAGACCAAATCCCAGCAACTTGCTAACAGAGCAGAACTCTAGCTCAAAACCAACTAAAATAATTATAAAACCCATTCCATTATTAAGATCTTTAACAATATAATTGCACAACCCAACGCTAATGCAATTGACTAGGTACACCATATACACTAAAGAGCTATGTATATTGTAACTATATCCACCCTTATAAAACTCGAATTTCCAAATAGCAGAGTAGCCTATATACTTCTTAGCCATGCTACAATTGAATACTCTTCCTTTTAAGTAAATAAATGCTAGCTTCCCAGTCTTACAGTAAAAGCTCTAAGACCTTCATATAAAATTTAAAGGTACCTTTTGAAAGATGTGACTTTAACATACAGAGCATATTAAAGAATTGTCTTTATTAAAACGCAAGCATCAACTCAATCAGCGGTTTGACGCTTTCCACCGTCAGAGTGAGTTTTACATTACTCAAACAGTGATAGAATAAATGAAGTGAAAAATCCTTTAGATTAACATTATTTGAAATATAAAGTATGAACTTGATCAACACTTCCCATCGTGAATATTTATCATCTGTATATATAAACCAAAACACAGATGGATCTAAGTTATAGGTGATTATAAGGTGCATTAAGCATTTCTAAGAACAAATACTGGATTGGTAAAGCTTGAACAGGTTAAGAAAGTATCAATCTAACCTGCAAAGTTTGAGATGGAATTTGATCCCTTCCGCACTGATGATCAGTAAGCAAAGACATCTCACCTACCAAAGAATTGTGAAACCTACAAGCATCTAGTTGCAAGTCAAGAGCCTGTTCAACAAGATGTATCAATCTTTGTTCAGGAATTATGACTGTTGGGGGAAGCAATGTTTGCAATTCCTCTAGTAGCTTTCTTCGTGACTTTGCTCTCACAACAACTTGACCTGACGGCACAGCACGAACCTGCTGCAAAGGTGATAAAACGCACAAAGAAAGCTCATGGACTCTATTAGTGTTTATGCAAAGAGGTCCAATCTCAGTCCTCAATGTCTTCAAAGCATCCATGACTTTTTTTTCATCAAACAGTTCAAAAAACTTCTGTTCCAATATCAGAAATGATGCCAATTGAACAACCTTTTCATCCACTAGACCGATTTTATGTAATGTGGCTACACTTTCATCCCATTTACCATCAAGGATTTGCTGCATAAATAACTTTACCACAGCAGATTGCAAAGGTACCCCAGACTCTTCTTCTAGATGTGCCCCAGTTTTGTTATAACCAAGAGAATATAATGCCTCAGCTAAAATTCGCACAAATTCAACTTTCTTGACGACCCCTTTTGTACCAACAACCTCATCGTCCCCTTGAAAAACCAGGGGGCGAGCCATCAAGTCATTCAATGAGCAACTTGCAGGATCTCTAGGAAATGTGCTGTTTGAAAGATCTCCTGGTTCCCCAGAGGATACTTTCACACGTTTCGATGGTGGTTCAGCATCCTCTGCACCTCCCATAAATATATACCTCAGCCCATATATATATAAAGGGGGAAAACAGAGCTTCAAGTTGAAATCGCAATATAAGTCCTTCAACAATGAAAATAACGCCCTACATAGCACCACAAAGGGAAACGATTTCAAAAATTAAAACAGAACAGCTAAAATAGAACGAAGGACCAAGGCAGAGGATTCAATGCCTAAAAAGTTCCAAGATAAGAAAAACGATAGTGGAGGGACATAGATGAATGATAAAACCTATGATTAACAAGTGCATAAATTAGTACCTATGTTACACAATTTTCTTCAATCTATCAGTATATACTAGTTACTTGGGATAGATTATCAATATAATCATATGTGTTGCCAATCCAATCAGAATATTAATATTTCCTCCTTTAGATCTTCTTAGCATGGATAATCAACACCCAAAGGTATTGGTAAATAATAATGCACAATTCCCTCCAATATGCTAAGCTCCTGAGGTTGAAAATCTAACAAAAGCAAGCAACCAAAGTACATCAGCCACTATCGACTTGCTAGCTCCAGCTATAATTACCTGCCACTTAGAAGAGTGTGACCCACTTATGCAAATGGCTTGAGGCTATAAATACCAATGGTGAAGCTGGAGTTATCAACACAATCTCACTCTGTTAGAGGATAAAATCCATGCAAGAGTTGACTATAAAAACAATCAGTCTCCTGCAATACAATGTAACTCAAGTGATACCCTACTTCCAATACAAACTTTAGCATCCGTTGAAATAGGTTGGAGCAACAAAAGTTCTTCTTTAAGCAAGCATATGACCAAGACTGTGGTAAGCCGTTAGCCCCTTAAGCCTAGTAAATGTTATTCATACTCTTTTAATTCCGTTTGCATCACCACACCTCAGTTTCCAAACTAGTTCGAGTCAACTATATGAATCCTCTATATCGATTTTTAGGCCCATCCAGTTCCAACACAAATAATTTGTTTTTTGGGGAAAAAACATAAGCCAGCCAATTAGTCAATATAATTGCTACAAGCCCTAAAAAATGATTTACAAACTCGTATGCGAGTGTCTGACACGGCTGAGGAATTAGACGTCGGATCCTTCGAGATGTAAATTCTAAGATTCGGAGGTACGGATACGAGTGCAGGGATCCAGCTAAAAATAATATTAAAAAATTAAAATATCTCTAAAATTATGAGAAATTATATGGAATACTTACGTATAGCTTGTAAAGTGTGAATTTGTTTTAATCCTCAAGTTGTAGATAAGTAAAGGATTGATTTCCTAGATAAGGTATGCTATTTTCTTCAAATTTACCCTAGTTTTGGTTTTGATTTCAGGAATCAAATTGTATCTCATCTCGTGTTTTTCCGTCCGTTATGGTCAAAGTACCCAAAATTGTTTGATCGTGCGGATCCCGTACCCACACCCATATAAGTGTCGTTTCGACACAGTGCGGCACCTAAACTGTCGTGTCAGGGCAACTTAGTTTACAGTAAATAACCCTAAATGAGTCTAGTCATATCACTTAGGATCCTAAGATAGAAATCCGTCTAACGGAAAAGGGGGTGTAATACTTGCTCATTATGATTAATCCATGGATACTATGTAGATCTTTTAGGCGACTCTAGCAAAATCAAACCCAAATAGACCAAACTCGTGAATCAAAACATTCTTTAAACGATCTCTATCCAATATTGGAAAAACTTTGGAGAGAAGCTATATAAGGATTTGCAGATCAGCCAGTGTTATCAAAGGCGAAAATCGGATCTCTAAGGCCTGCTGGGGCTTTAAGCGCAACGCGCAAATAAAGCGTGGGCTTCAATGAAAAAACGGGCAACTGGAGAAGAAGTAAAAATATGTATATGTAGTCCAAGACCAATAAATATATGCATGAATAACAAATATATGGACAAAGAAAGAGAAAAATACTATGATAAAGTGAAATATCAATTGTTTAGTATCGCCTTTTCAGGATTACACTCTTTGGCAAGGAAAACTATGTCTTAGAGCCTTTATGCGACATTGAAACGCCCACAAATCGAGGCGAAGCGCTCAACATGTTTTGAGCCTCACTTCAGAGCTTAAGCGTGCTTTAAGCGCACCTTTGACAACATTGAGATCAACCATGGATCTGTTAAAGTTTTGCTATGCTACAAGGGGGAGTAGTACAGTGAATACAAGTTCTGTATTCACTATCCCACTCCACATTGTGTGGTACGAAGACTGATCTGCAAATCCTTATGCCGCTTCTCGCCAAAGTTTTCGAATTTTTGACAGATATTCGTTTAGAGAAAGTTTTGGTTCACACAATTTTTGTTTATTTGTGTCTAATTTTGTTGGAGTCGCCAAAAAACACTCGCACACTATACATGGATTAATCGAATGAGCGAGTTTTTTTGTCCCCTTTTCTGTTAGACGATTTCTATCAGAGGATCCTAAGTGATATGACTAGATTTATTTAGAGTTATTTCCTATGAATTCTAGGGCTAGGGACTGTTATAAGGACTAATGGGCTGGCTATTTATGTCTTTTCCCCTTGTTTTCTAAGACAAATTAGGGGTTCTCCAAAACTAGAAATTCTCTAAATCTCACATTCATCCCTACGCTGAACTACAAGTCTCTTACTCTTGGTAGATTATGTATTCGTTGAGGGATTCACATTTTGTCACAACAGCCTAAAGTTCAAACTATGCATACACAAATATATAAGTTGTTAAAACTTAAAAGCGTAATCCTCTTAGTTAAAGACCAGATTACAATGATCACCCAAAACCCACAGGAGAATGAAATAAATGTATATACAATCCTTAAATTAGCATCAAATAATCCAATAAACAGATAATGATTCAAAATCCAGGTTCGGCAACCAACTATCAAAAGCCCCATTTATGTAAAAAGTAAAAAGGCAGAAGAAAAAACTACAAATTACCACAAATAGAGTATCAAAAAAAGAAGCCGGTGGATTAGACGGATAAACACAAAAGAAAGAAATAATAATATTTCTTCCTCTTCTTAGTGGGTAAGCATATGATGTAAAAAGTTAGGAATAGAAACAAATGAAGATAGCTAAAGAGAAGTATGATTAACTGTTGGGTGGTGAGGTCTGAGAAGCATGTGACAAGTAGAGATTGGCCCTTTGTTAATGGAGGTTCGGTGGAGGGACAGATGTGAAGAGAAATGGTGGAGAAAGGGGAGAAAGGGGTCGGTTTGTATTTATGTTATGTGTGGATAGCTAAAGGAAGTCATATCTTGCGTGTTGTAAGACACCTTGAAGGGAAAGGTTAATCTTGAAGGGAAATAGTGAAGTGGCACGGCTTGTTTGGACGTTTGTTATACGTCATTTCATAATGTATAATATAGTATTATTATATTATATTATATTATTGTATACGATATTTGAATAAATTGTATTGATTGTTGTCATTTCATGATATCACACACCAATAATATAAAAAATAAACTCAGTAAGTAATAATAATAAATAAGGAACTAAAAGGCAGTGTCGAGCTATACAATTTTAGTTCTTTTAGTAATTTTAGCAATGAGAGCAGTCATGTTTCAATTCCGGCAATTTAAGTCAAGTCAGTTACACATTACCAAGTTCAGGTAAAATCGGATACAATATTATCCAGAAGTTTAGAACAATGATATAAATCAGCTAAGTGCATCAACAAAAGAAATAAATGCAACCTCTTAGGGCAACAGTCACTCAAGCTCTCAATAGCTCAAACACTCGGCTCTCAGCCCTAAATACTCACACTCAATGGGTACCCACGCTCACTGGGTATGTACAGACTTTGGAGGGGATCCTACAACCCAAGCACTATAATACGCATGGATAACTCATGTTCTGCATGGACAACTCACATGCTATGGTATCATATCAAGATCGACACAAACAACTCATTTGCTACAATATCATATCAGAATATGCACGGACAACTCACGTGCTAAAATATAAATATCATGATTCGCACAGACAGCTCGCGTGCCACGGTATCAATACCTCACAAACAGGCCCTCGGCCTCACTCAGTCATCAACATCTCTAGTCTCACGACACTTAGTAATAAAAGGGAATCAACCCAAAATAGAATGATATAATGTATCAACAGGGAATAACTGAGACAAAGGGATAATATGCAAGAAATACTATGAGTCAGTACGATAACAATAGGCATGAAGGTTACACAACTATCATGACCACCGGGGGTCTTTATAGCAGCAATACATAGCCTAAGCATGATTTCTAACATGGTTCACTTTCAAGTTTCTATATCACAGGAAGGGAACATAGCTAACAACAAGCTTATTCAACAAGTACATTTTTCACAGAATGGACCAAGTCTCGATTCCTACGGTGCACAACCACATGCCCGTCACCTAGCATGTGTGTCACCTCAAAAATACTCACATAATACAATAATCTGGGGTTTCATACCCTTAGGACCAGATTTAAAACTGTTACTTACCTCAAACTACGCAAAATCCTACTCCAAAATTCCCTTTCCCCTCAAATCAGTCTCCAAATGCCCCGAATCTAGCCACAAGAAGTACGATATAATTAATATAGGCTAAAGGAATCAATTTCATAACAAAAACACGAAATTATAAGCCAAAATCCGAAATAGGCTCAACCCGGGACCCGGGCCCATGTCTCAAAATCTGACAAAAGTCACAAAACCCGAAAACCCATTCACTCATGAGTCTAACCATACCAAATTTATGAAAATCCAATACCATTTGGTCATTCAAATCCCCAAAAATCACTATCCAATTTTCTAGCCCTAAACCCCCAAATTTCACCAAAAAAACTCACTAATTAGGTGCAAAATCAGTGGGGAAACATCATTATCGAAGATAAATAGACATAAGGAGCTTACCTCAATAATCACTTCAAAATACTCCTCAAAATCCTCCAAAATCTGAGTTCAAAATAGTGAAAATGGTGAAAATTCTCGAAGTCCCGTATTTATATGTTTTGCCCAGGCCTTTCTCACATGTGGCCTTATTTCCTCACATGCGGAACCGCTCCTATGAAAAATTATCCGCATCTGTGGAACCCACTAAAAACACTGGGCTCGCACTTGTGATCCAAGTCTCGCACCTGCGGAGTTGCTTCTGCGACCCTTCACCCGCTTCTGCGGAAATAACCAAATCTTCCCTTTTCGCATCTGCAGGCCATCCTCGCATCTGCAGGCTCGCAGATGCACATCCATTCTCGCACCTGTCCTTCCTTTCCTTTCTTGTATCTGCAGCCTCCTCTTCTCTTCTGCAAGTCCGCACCTGTGGTCTCCCCACCGCAGGTGTGAAACACCGGAACACCAGAAAACTCAGCAATCTTCCAACTCTAAGACTTGGTCTGTTACCCATCCGAAATCAACCCGAGGCCCCCTAGACCTCAACCAAAAATACCAAAAAGTATTATACCTCAATACAAACTTAGTCGAACCCTCGAATCACCCCAGACAACATCAAAAACACGGATTACACCCGAATTCAAGCCTAATGAACTTCTAAACTTCCAAATTCCACAAACGATGCCGGAACTATCAAATCACGTCTGATTGAACTCAAATTTTTCACATAATACATAAATGAAACCACGAACCTACTCCAAATCCCGGAAATCCAGTCTGATGCTGATATCAAAATTTCCACTATCGGTCAAATTTGCCAAAATTTCAACTTTCGCCAATTCAAGACTAATTCTATTACGGACCTCCAAATCACATTCCGGAAGCGATCCTAAGTACAAAATCATCTAACGGAGCTTATAAAACCATAAAAATTAAAATCCGAGGCCATTTACACATAAGTTGACATCCGGTCGACTTTTCCAACTTAAGCTTCTAATTAAGAGACTAAGTGTCTCAATTCACTCTGACATTACTCCGGACCCGAACCAATCAACCCGGTAAGTCATATAACAAATATAGAACACAATAGAAGTAGAAAATAGGGAAATAGGGCTACAACTCTCGAGATGACCGGCCGGGTCATCACAGTTGACTTTTGTTCACTTTAAGAGATTTGATTAAAGACCAAAGATTTATTTTTTGGAGTTGTTTCTTATGGCCTTATTTGATGTTATTGATTTATATTTGACTATATTCGAGCCGTTGGTGTTGGATGTGCACGAAAAAGGTGATTTTTTATTGTCTAAAGCTTGTCGGATGAAGGTAAGTCTCTTGTCTATCCTTGTTAGAGGTAATTCTCCTCATAGGTGATCTATTTTCTACTTGATTCATGATTCAGGAGATACCTGTATTTGAGGTGAAGAGCCACCAGGGACATCAACGGGCCTCAAATCCATCCTTTCCTGAATCGTGGAATCATACATGTAAGTTCAAATTCTATCCTTTCTTCTGGTTAAAGGTTATTTCATACTATCACTGATCCTTCTTTTTCCATTATTTCACCAACTTGGTGGGAACAACCAAGGGTTGAAGGCTTGTATAAGTGGGTCCATATAATTTTGGATGTTACCACGCCTGAGACCGGCTGGTGGAAAGAACTGGCCCTCAAATACGGTTGGAAGGCAAAAATCATGGTAAGTCGATTCTTGAGTTTATCTTGTTATTTATCTCACATATAAGAAACTTGATAACTTCTCCTTTTGTTGAATTCAGGTCTTCCCCAAGGCTCTGTTACCATCCCCGAGGAGGACATTTTGGCTGATCATGCAGACGCGGCGAGGTTGTTGCAGGAGCACTTTGCCCTAACGGGTGTCGCTGGATCTGCTTCCAGTGTGAATGCTTGATCTCGGAGTCCTGGCCGGAGAACAAGTAACCAAAAAGGCGACGCTCCTCTATGGCCGAGGGCAAAAATAAAAAGGTAAGAAGCATCGTGCCTGAGCCAGCCGTAGACACCATGGTGATCGACGAAAACCTAAGTCCAGGCGCTCTGGGGGGAACTCATCATTAACCACTTGAAGTTCCAAAGGCTTAGGTTCATGATTCTTGACAATCATTCCAGTTCCTTTTTACCTCCATGATTAATCAAGATGCCTTTAGCTAGAATACCACTTTTCACACTAAATACTTTTCTAGCTAAAATGATAGGATCATCACACTTAGGGTCTGATGTTAAAGGTTAATTCCTACCCCATCATTTAACACCAATTTCCTTGGACTACATCTCCCAGTTGTTGTAGAATTTGGACTTATTTTTTTGTTTGCCTCAACCCTATCTTTGTTCTCCACATTCACCACTGCCTACTTCTTGTTTTGATTCACTTCTTCCACTTCTCCTACCTCCATCAAAGCAAACTTATTTGTAGTTTGAACTGGAACATTGGATTGGTGCTCCACATTCGCCACTTCTTTCCTTGTTGCCTCATTATCCTTTGTCTCATTTCCTTTGCATCATTATTCTTCATTAGTTAATTATATCTAAACTCAATCCACTTACCATTAGGGTACTACCTTACCACTAGTCAGTACCTCTAGTGGTGGTGTCGTATTGTTCAACTTCTCCTATTTCTTGTCATTAATTTCACCTTCTATATTCTCCACAAACTAAATATAGGGTAAAACCCTACAATAAGCTTCACAGTAATCTTGCAGCTTGTATTCTTTGCAATACTTGGACATGTAATCATATTGAATCTTGATCCACTTTGATCTCACCTCTCTAGTAGCTTCATCAATAACATGAATTTGGACTCTTTAGGCAGTTCTGCCAGCAAATCAACCTACACCTTCACACATGCACAACTAGGTCTACTTTTGTTTTGTGAAGCAAGATCAACATGTAATGGGTTTCCAACAGTTGAAGCTAATGAAAATACTGATTCTTTGACAAAGAAAGTAGGTGGCAATGTTGGAAAGGATATCCAAGCCATGGCAATTGAAATTTCCGCATCTAGATTAAACCACACATCATATTGCAATGACCTCATTTGATATTCATAACCATCTTTTGCTTTAACATAGTATGCACCCTTTGACATGACAATAACATAATCTTCTAGCAACGTGCATCTAATTAAAACATGCATGTAATGTAATAAACCACTTTAGACCTCACCTTTAATCTCACATTGATTGGGAATCAATTTGCCTAACTCTTGGATCTCTGCCCAATAATAGGAAAATATTCCTAGAATTGAAAAATCAAGGTTTTCAATACTGTTCATCTTCTTTACTTCTGGACTAGTCCGTTGAATCAATGGTTCACCATGTATAAATGAAATAGGTTTGATAGGTATTAGTTGTTCTGTAAGCTTTAAACTCGACGTAGGTTGCATGGAAGTATTTAATGAAATTGACCTAATTATTTATCTAATTATGTAATAAATTATCCTAAAATAATTAAGGAAAGACAAAAATTAATGATTTTATGCAATTTAAAATGCGACTAAAAATGCAAAAATACAATTAAAATGCCAAACAAATAAATAAAAATTCATGAAATCCTATTAAAGTAGAAAACAACTAAATTACTGAATCAAATGTTATTTTAGGAGTAATTTTACGTGAGGCAAAAAATTACATATTGATAGGTCCCATTTATATTACAATTGCTCATAAATTGTTACTATGTCGAGTGCACTCCTTTATCACTATTTATATCTTGTCTAGGTTTTATCTTTTCGTTGCTGCCAATGTTAAAATGTCACAAAGGTTTCAGTCTTATAACTGAAAGAGTTGTGCAAAAGATCTAGGCACCAGCAATTGTGCCAGTTATTAAGATTCTGCTGGTTGCTTTTTCTGTACGACATACCAGAGGTTCGTTGTTTTATATTTGCAAAAACAAGTGTACAAAAGAACTGGAAGATGTGATTTTCATTTCGTCGCTGGAAGCTGGACTATATATTGTAATTTTTATTTTTATTGTCTCTTAGATTTAGCCAACACACCATTTGATTACTGCCCGATAATTACTAACCTGATACCTATCTTACCGGTTGACTAGCGGATTAGTATATTTAAAAGCTGATAACCGATAAGTCAAATTGTTAAGCTTAATTATCCGCCCGATAACGGTCCTAACTATACATGCAGTAGAGATAGTCTCCCAAGATATTTCTAGACAACCAAACAACTCAAGGAGTAAGGTTAATACTTACTCACACCTGGTATCTGCACCAAATAATATAATTTAATCTTATCAGTTACAAATTAAAGTGAGAGTCTACAAATGTTAGGTGTACGAATAATGTCCCATATTGATAGCTGAAAAAAATTAGAAAGCAACATAAAATGCGTAGAGATACTCTTAATGGTATGAGCCCTTTGAGAAAAACAGTGTGTCACGACCCCAAATCTCATCAAAGGCCATAATGGAGCTTAACCGCTCGCTAGACAAGCCAACATACAACAATCGCCATAAAATCCAATTATTAAGCAATTTACTATTTTCACGATATAAATAACAAAGTGAAATGAATTCAAATCAATAACATGAGTACATCATCCATGAAAGGGTTTAAAAACGACCACAATTGCCTGTCAACTATCAAAATCCCGGTGCTGCTACATCACGAGCATCTAATAAGAGTAGCTAGAGTCAACTGAATAAATACATATGTCCAGAAAAGAATACATGAATAGTGTCACAACCCAAAGTGCAATATATGCCATGATGGCGCCCAACATTGCCGTTAGGCAAGCCAACACTTAATTATTTATTTTATTATCTTTAAAATCATGAATCTTATTTAGATAGAGAGTTCACTACATTAAAATGAATCGCAGTTACGTACAATTTATTTAAAATAATAAGTATAAGTGTATCAATGTAAACAATCCATAAAGAAATTCTAGAACACTCCCAAGTGCATGAGCATCTACTAGAAGGTACAATAACAATACAACCTCTGTCTTGAATACAAGTTAGACAGGAAAAATGTTAAAAAATTCTGATGGAGACTCTGTATGCTGCACATCGTTATATGGGATGCAGCTCACCCTGAAGTCCTCGCAATAGCTGCGCCCTTGCACCCAAAAAACCACCAGAAATATATATACTTGTACAATAAGTCCAGAATTGTAGTATGAGTACATAAATCAATGCGTACCCAGCAAGTATCTAGCCTAACCCTGGATAAGTAGTGACGAATGGTCGACATCGACACTTACTAGTGGTCCAATATATCGAGTACAATAGAAAATAAACATGTATGAGGCATGGTCAATAAATAGTGTAATCAAATATAGGTACGTGGTACGATCCTCCATTGAAAAGTAAACATAAGCTCTCAATTATCGGTTACCTCCTAAACCAGAGTATATATATAAAATAGTCCCCACTAGATAGGTCATCACAATTCAAATCAGGAAAACTCATGGTTACGCCGACTTCTTGTCAAATATTACGCACGATTCTACCGAGGCAAACGACCCGATCCCATAAGAGTATTTTATAAAAATGATGAGGCGAACGACCCGATCCCATAAGAATATGATACTGGCAAGGTGAACGGCCCGATCCCATAAGAATATGATACTGCTGAGGCGAATGCATCGATCCCATAAGAATATGATACTACCGAGGTGAAAGTCCTAGTTCCATAAGAATGTGGTACATAATCCTGTCGAGGCGAACAACCCGATACCATAAGAGTGTGTTACATAATCTTGCCGAGGCGAACAACCCAATCCCATTAGAATAAGAAGATTTAACTAGTCCTAGACCCCACTCATGATTATACGTGTGAGTTATGAAATTTAAGGAAGCTTTTCGATGAAAATGCACAATACGAGAGAAATTCATAGGGGAAAGCACAATTATTCCTCGGCTAATGAAGTAGCTCGTCAAAACTCTGCAATAGCAAGTCTACCACTCTATGAAATCCTAGTCTCATGTCATAACGTGAAACACAGTAACTAAGTAGTCAAGAATAACTCAACTAGTACAAATAAATCATGGCTTGAATCCTAGTCTACCCGGACATAATCAATAATTCTAACATGTGCATGGACATTCGACACCTCATACGTGTGCCGCTCCCACATCATGTAGCATATAACAAGAATAACACCTACGGGGAAATTTTCCCCTAACAAGGTTAGACAGGAGACTTACCTTGCCCCGAAGTTCCATAACTGGCTCCAACGTCTCTCTAACACCTTGAATCGATGGCCATTGATTCAAAACTAGGAAAACAATTGATGGTAGGCTATAACTATGTGTTTTGGCCACTATTTGCATTCTAATTTTCTGCAGTTTACTGATGTTTGAATGCTAAATGGTAGTAAATTTCTCTGACTAGTTGCTTTATGCTTTGCAGGAGAAATTTTGGGCTACAATGGAGTTAGGAATCATTTTGAGCTAATATGGAGTGTTGGGGCCAAGTAAAAGATTATGGAGTACATTGGGAGCTCGTTCGAGGATCAACAAAGGTTCGCACACTTAAAAAGAAGAAATATAACAAGAGTAGAAAATGGCCCAGGTGTGCGGGCGCGCAAGTCAAGTAGAAACTGTCAAATGTGCGCGGCCAGATGCGCGGTCACCTACAATATCGACTTTCCTTGACTTATATGAAGGACAACTCGTCTAGAAAGAGGGTATATTGATTTTTAGAAGTAAATTTTGAGAGAGAAGAAGACGGAAGCAACGGAAAATCGAGATACTTGATCAAATTCACTCAATACGAAAGTTTGGGTGGAATTTGAGAATTGTAATGTCTTCTTGTTCTTCTAGTACTCTCGTTTTGCATACTTTCTTCGTTATGGATTAATTCTCCTTAGGGTTGTCTATAGATGTTGTGAATTAATTATTGTTTTGGATTTTACTCTATGTTAATTGCCCGACTTTACTGAATGAGTTCTTAATTGAATTGCAAGGTTTATTGTAGTTTTACTTTAATCGAAAGAGAAGTTTACTGCTAATTGCTTTTTATTATCTCAATTAGGTTGATTTTACGCCTCTTCTAGGTAATCGAAAGAGCTTAAGGAGTGATTGATTTACCCAGTTTAGGAGAATAATCGAGAGGTGCTCTCCGAAAGATCATCCATTCACTATTTTTGTGCATGCATTCATAGGGAATGTTATTAGGCTAGTTAAAGGAATCAAATTCATTCGGAAGAAGAATTGAAATATTTGAAGTAGCCTAATCATCTGTTGAAATTGAGAGAATCAATAGAAGCTAAGAAAGAATTTAGCATAGAGTTACCCGGAACAATAGTTGATCACATATCTTGTCATCACCCTTGCCTCTCTCATCGATATTCTTTTGTTATTATTAATCATTCGGGTATCACCAGTTTCTTACAAATGATTATCTTGCATAATGTTAAGCTAAAAAATTAATAGAACGTTATTGAAACCAATCCCTGTGGAGACGATTTAATACTATACTATCTTTGACTAGAGAGCCTAAGTTTATACGCCGGTTTTGCGCTTGTCAACAATATGCAAATCAATCAAAATATACACCAATGCGTACAATTTAACAATTATAATGATTCCCAACTCATCTCGAAAAGTTAACAAAGTCAACCCCCAGGCCCACGTGCCCCGATTTCGAAAACTTTTGAAGATAAACATTACCTATAAAATTACGAACTCAAATATATAATTTATTCCTAAGTCCACTTCCAAAATCGGGGTCAAAATCCAAATTATCAATTCTAAGTTTTCTTCAAAATCCCACAATTTTACACAAACTTCCATGTTAAATACTTATAAAATCCTTGAAATTAACTTACAATACGTGGGAAGTACTTACCTTGCAATAGATGATGAGAATCCCCTCTTAAAGAGCTCCAAAAATCGCCCAAACAAAATAAAAATGTTGGATAAATGGGCTAAAGCTCGAATTAAAATCACCCACTACCCAGCGACTTTCGCATTTGCGGTCAAATAGCCGCTTCTGCGGCTCCGCACCTGCGGAAAATCCATCGTAGGTGCGGCTCCATATCAAGCCAACAGCCTCCGCTTCTGCGGCCCAAATAGCGAATCTAGCGCTTCAGCTTCTGCGAACAGCAAGCGCTTCTGCGCTTACGCACCTACGTGTCCAAGTCCGCTTCTGCGGCCCTAGGCTTTCTTGGCCAATTCTGCTTCTGCAATCTCTTCTCTGCATCTTCGACCTCGCAGGTGCGGAACATTCCTCGCACCTGTGCTCCTAGATCCCCTCTACAAATTTTGCACCTACGACGACCCCCTCTGCACCTACGTGACCGCACCTGCAGCCACTCTCTCCGCAGGTGCAATGACACCAGTCTTCAGCAACAACAACACTTCCTCAAATCCAAATTTCATTCCATTTTCAATCTGTTTCAAACCCGAGGCCCTCGAAATTAACAACATATCCCAAACAAAATACGGACTTAGTCGAAGCCTCGAATCACGTCAAACAACATCCAACTTATGAATCGACAATCGAAATCTTTCTTTAAACTTTCAAACATCCAAACTTCGACGAGCGCGTCAAAATTACACTTGAACATTCCGGAATGACGCCAAACTTTACGCACAAGTCATAAATCACAATACGAAGCTATTCCAAGGCTTGGAACCTCAAACAAAGATCAATAACACAAAAATCATATTCGAATCAAACTATGAAATTGTTAAACTTTTAAAATGCCAACTTTCCATAATAAGTGCCGAAATGCTCCTGGACCACCCGATACTCAAATCGAACATAAGTCCAAGTCCGAAATCATCATACGAATTTATTAGAACCTTCAACTATCGATTCTGAGATCGTTTACTCAAAAGTCAAACCATAGTCAACTCTTCCAACTTGAAGCTTCCGAAATGAGAATTGTCCTTCCAAAATTACTCCGAACTTCCCAAAATTCAATTCCGACCACACGTACAAGTCATAAAACATGAAGTGAAGCTACTCACAGCCTCAAACCACTGAACGACACACTAGCTCTCAAAATGACCGGTCGGATCGTCACATTCTCCCCCACTTAAACATACGTTCGTCCTCGAACGTGCCAAGAACCATTCTGGAGTTTCCCAAAATCACTGTGTAATACCCCCGTGCACCTATCCGTGCCACCACAACCCATGCGAGCCTATTATCTCGAGCCAGACTGAAGATATTTCCTTTTATTTTACCAACAATCCTTAGGACCAAATTCCAACCTCCGAATTTCTCTACAAGATCGGATTCTAGCATACGAACACTGCATCAATCACTACACACTGTACCAAATATGGTTATGCACCCATGCTGAGATCACAAAATGTACCGCACAATTCGTATGTTCATAATAACATCTTATGAATCAGATGCCTGTGGTATAACTCATAACATATATAAGCCCGATCTCAACCTTCACAATACTGCAACGATGGAATAGACGTGCAGGAAGTCATGACCACCCGTCAGATCAATAACTTATGCAGCTCCTCCGCTTGAAAAGAACCATTACCTCATTCTGAACTAAATCGTGACATTTTATTTTTCAATATACCTTACATAAATCCGATCGCACCAATGTGAGGTCAAACAACCTCATTTCACCTAGTACAAGCTGCTCGAGTGATAAGTCACCTTAAACACTGACCAAAATCTCATATGATGCCATCCATGCGCCAATAATCTATAACTCGAATATGACACATAAGGAAGAATGAACTCTGGAAAAGAACAACCCAGCCCGCGTAACGAATAAAACGACCGAACAAATACTATGAACCCTTCTTAGAGAATGAGAAACAAAATACAAAAAATAGGTGTGGGAACCGTACTCAACATCTCATCGTTGCGGCGTGCAAGCCGATCCACACATAACAGTGTTGCGACGTGCAACCTGATACCAACAACATACCTGTGGCGGTGTGCCACCCCATTCCCCCATAACAACAAATAAGGAAATACCCATCAAGCCATAATCCTTATACTACGGAATACTCGAATATTGACCACAAGCGCGCCAAGTGCAAAATACAACCATGGGGAGATAAATAGCACCATGCGCTACAAAACTCGAGCTCGACTAAGGTGAAATAACGACGAGGTACACAGAACCACACACACATGCGAATAATCAAGCCATCTCACAACCCACATGTCATATTAGAGTATTACAGAGAATAGCTGATAACATGAATAACATCCAACACCTGAAGACTCCTCCATAAGCAGTGTTACACTGAATGAACACATCTGACCTGATGTAGAGCCTACAATTCACATTAGTTCTAATAACAAGCCGATTCTGATCATCCCATACTGGGCCAATAACCTTTCAAGGATCCACAATGACCCTATTCATGACACATAAAAGCATGCGTCAAATCTGGAACAAACTCTCATAGCCCACAACCACAGGAATAGAGCGCCTCTTAGTCATAACCTCTCCCGTTGGCGACAGTACGAAAATCTCTATACCTGTTTTAAATCTCTAACAATCGAATGACTATCATGTCACACTTGTACGATCTTCTAGTGGGATATACTCCCACAACCTTCCGCACCAGGTAGTAAAATCTAAATATTAATAGCCATCGATCATGCTATTTCTATAATACTGGCCAAGCATCCGCATTTCAATACCCAACACTCCTACCATGGCACAAACCATCATCAGGCTGCCCAAAAATAGTGCCAGCATATTTTGAACATCTAAAATCATCCCCCACTCCTTTGATCTCGTGATATTCTTATGAAGACCGAACCACAACCTTGATCCTCAACTCTCATTTATTGTGCTGCTCACTGCACCTATCATGCTGCTACACGAGAGCACAAGAATCTGATCATAACTTCTGAACCACCAATAGAATAAACACTTCATCATCTAGAACCCTTTCACTCAACACATTTCAAAGGGAAAATTTCAACAAGCAACCGAATTCCCATAACCACCGACAATCCAAACCTTAGGTCGTAGTCCAAACTGCCATAACTCTTCCAGGATCCATTTACACATAACATAACCATCCGAATCAAATACCTCCAAATCGATCAAATCATAAGGCTGTTAATATAACAAGCTCGAAACACACACCTAAATTATGCTTGATAGTCAAATATAGTATAGTAAAATTATCGTCTCCACAGGGATTAGATTTAAATAGTATCCTTGTAATTTCTAGCTTGGTTGCTATCCAAGATGATCAATAATTAAGATTTATATGATTTCTAACTAAAATTAACTAAGAATCTATTATTATTGACTAATGACAATCGAAATAAAGATAAGCACGAAAGTTATCAGTGGGAGGAAAGATGTATTGATAGGATAGGTACAAGATAATAGTTTGGTATCTAACTCTAGATAATTCACTTATAACGTTTAAGTGAGTCTCTCGAATCCACTCAATTATAAGTTCAGACGTTCAGCAAAAACTCCCTTCTCAATTAAGTCGTAACCTCACAAGATGAACCAATTTAAGCACGTGAAGATATGCAAGAATGCGTAGTGGATTGGTCATTAGGAAAATATCTTTCTAATATTCTCCTAACTAGGTTTAATCAATGAATCAACTAGCCTCTTTCTATTACTAAGAAGAATGAATGAACTCAACGAACAATATGATGCAAGGATATCACAAGTTATGCCTCTCTCGATTACATGAACTAGTGAATATACATGCAATAATTAAATCATCCAAAAATGCTTAAATACATAAAACTAGAGTTATAATCCACAAACAATTATCAATACACCAAATCCATCAAACCCTAAAGAGAACTATGGTATAGACATGGAGAAATTCATCACAACTAAAGTTAAAGCATAGGAAAACATAAATTCATTCCAAACTCGTGTCTTTAGTGAGGGCGAAATGATGAAATCCTAGTGCTCGCGTTCTTCCACCTCCTTCTTAGCCTCCTTAGGCTGAATGTGTGTCAAAAGTACAGAAAACAACGTTTCTCCATGTATTTATACCAAGTAGGGTCTAGCCTAGACGAAACCACCTTCTCCTTGACGAAATAGAACATTGGCTTTGTAAGAATTACATAGGCGCGCTGCATGGGGCTACGCGTCATGCAGGACATTAGTAGGGATTTCCATAGAGCATCACAATTCATCAGGCTACCCAAATACACTGCTGCGGCGCACCATGCGCCACAGTAGTGCAAATTTCTCAAAGTACGGAGTTTGCTTGATTTTTGACGTCCAGACTTGGTCCTCGACCCCTGAACATGATCTCGGATCATCATTTGGGCTTTTACTCAGGCTTCAAAGCTCCAAAGCACTCGAATTAGCTCTGCAACATCCACATCACTCGGAGTCACTCCTAGGCATAAAACACATAATAAGTGCTAAATACTATTATTAAAGCTCAAAAAGAGTAAAGTGCAGTAAATTAGAGTGTAATAAGCGACTCACATACGAGATTATAGCCTACCATCAACACCCCACACTTAAACCATTGCTCGTCCTCAAGAAATCAAAATACACTTCATATAGAACACGACCTTTTTCAACAACTCCCATAACTCTTCACACCAAGAATATTTAAAACAGATTAGGCACAATACTGTAACATACTAGCCTCAAGATTTGACTCAAAAGCATCACACATTATTTATAACTCGCTCACTTACTCTAACACAGAGGTCAAGCATTACCTTTCCTTCGTGAATCAAGTTCCCTCACATAACAATAGAGAGTAGTTCCACACACAATAGAAATTTAAGAGCAATTAGGATCTCAAGATAGAAAGAATTCACCTACTCTCAGAAAAAACATTCATATGCCACAAAAGACGTACCATAGGCTTTCCCGTAGTGTACTACTCTATTAATTGAGCTCATTCATTCAAGGATCAAGTAGGACTTTAATTGGTTGCAATGTACGCTGCGAGATGGGTATGATACATTTGGATATAAGAGTTACTACACCTCCCTAAGCACTTTAATACCATTCAAAATCCCACACTAATTACAAATCCTAACTACACATTCGCATCAATATGCGTCAACTCCCTACTTCATTAAGCACACACACACATTAAGAGTTACTACTATCAAGGAATATTTTTTACAATCATACACTTGTTATTTTCTTTCTTTATTTTTTCAATTCCAGTGGCTCTTAGTTTTTTCAAGACATTGCACCTTTCTTCTTATTTCAATAGTTCCCCTCAAAAACGAACCCGACCACCCCACACTTCAACTTTCACAAAGTTCATAATAATTTCAAGATCTCACGAGAGGTACAAGGTTCAAATAAATGGTCAATTAAAATAAATGGTAAGACTTGTAATGTGGTTTCCAAAGAAAGAGGATTACATGCTCAAAGGGGTTAACTAAGATACATAAAAATTAGGTGGCTAAAATATATCATTGGCTCAACAAAGAAATGCCTAAATCACTTTTAAGACCGAATAAAATTACTATTTCGCTTTGAAAACACATGAGGCAAGTTCTAGACATCAAATTCAATGCACAGAATAACAAAAAACCTCACACAAATGGCACATAACTAACTCAATATTGGACTATCAAGACACTCTCGTCAAAGCAGTTACGCAAAGCTAAGATCATACAATTTAAGGTACTTATACAAGAGTCAAAAATTGAGCCTAAGCACTATAACAAAAGTGTTCACTATTCTCAATGTATAATAAAGTTAAGAAATAATGCCTTCATTTCAAATCATAGCACAAAGTTTCCTATTCCCAATAAATATAAAAACTAACTACACCCTCTCCAAACAAAATCCTTAAAAAAAAACCGCAGCACAAAGAAAAACAAACGTGGAATTATTACACTACCTAAGAAAAGAAAATATTTTTGTATTTTTTTTTCGACTTTAATCCCTCAAGAAAGCCGTCAAATGATATCCATCATTGGAAAAGATAGACAATTTAAAAGTTTTTAAATTTTTTTAAATTTTTTTCAATTATTTTCTATCTCTAACTACTACAACTACTAAACAGAAAACTAATATACTAATATACATACATACATAAAACATATCCCCCACTCCACACTTTAAGTCGTTGCATGCCCCTATGACACTGTAACGACCCAGAAGCTCATTTTGAGAGTTAGCGTCCTGATCCCCTAATAACTTCTTTCACCATGTCTATTTCTGCTTTTGGGACTTGTTGGAACATTGAGTGGTGAAATTCGAAGAGTTTTTGGACACATAGCCCTTCTATTCGAGTTTAAACCTTAGAAATCGTACCATAGTTGGAACTATGGGAAGACGGGCCCGGAATGGGATTCTGTTGACTTCGTTAGCTCCGTTGGGTGATTTTGCAGTTAGGAGCGTGTCCGGACTGTGCTTTCGAGGTATGTAGTAGATTTAGGCTTGAATTGGCAAAAGTTAGAATTTCAGCGATTTCAGCTGATAGGTGGAATTTTGATATCGGGCTCGGAATGGAATTCCGAGAGTGGCTGTAGGTCCATTGTATCATTTGGGACCTGAGTGTAAAATTTGAGGTCATTAGGACTAGTTTTGATGTGTTTCGGCATCGGTTGTAGATTTTGGAAATTTCATAAGTTCTTAGGCTTAAATCCATGTATAATTGGTGATTTTGGTGTTATGTGATGTGTTTGGAGGATCGACTAAGTTTGGATAAGGTATTAGGACTGGTTGGTAAGTTTGGTTTAGGTCCCGGGGGCCTCGGGGATGTTTCGGATGCTCAACAGGTGAATTTAGAACTTGGAAGAACAGCTGAACCATTGCTGGTTCTGGTGTCTTGCACCTGCGATGGACATTCCGCAGGTGCGGACACGCAGGTGCGAGCGAGGGGTTCACAGGTGCGACTTGGCCAAGTCACCCAGTCATCACAGGTGCAGTTGGCTTTCCGCAGATGCGGCCAATTGACCGTAGGTGTGGCCCCAGGCCTTTTAGTGGGTTTACGCACTTGCGATGGAATCTCCGCAGGTGCGGTCCAAGGGGTGCAAGTGCAGAAATCGCTGGGCAGTTATATCAAATTCGAGGGCTTGAATTTCATAACTTCAAAAATCAATTAGAGCTCGGGTCTGCGCGATTTGGAGTGAGTTTTGAGGATAAGCTTCATAAGTAACGATTCCTAACCCTATTTCCTTTGTGTATCATTAATCTATGGCCATTTCTTCCATGCAATTAAGGGACTTAGGTTAAAAATCATGCAAATGGGAAAAATTTTCCCTAATTAAAAAAAAATTCGAGAATTTAATAGGATTTTATTATCGGTTTTTGTTGATTCTTGTTTGAGTGAGTTCATGAGTGAATGGGTGTTCTAAATTTGTAACTTTCACTTGATTCCGAGACGTGGGCCCGAGGGACTTTTTAGGCGATTTCCTAAATTCACGTATTGGCCTCGAACTTATTAGCTATTTTGATTCCTTAAAGTGATATTTGCATTATGCAATCGAATTGAATATATTTGGTCCATTCGGAGTCGGATACTCGTGGCAAGAGCGTGGTCTCGAGTTGAGTAGCGCAGTCGAGGTAAGTGGCTTGCCTAACTCTGTGTGGGGGACTTCCCCTAGGCTGTTTTAATACTGTTTATGTTGATTGGGCGCCATGTGCGTGAGGTGACGAGTACGTACACGAGCCATTGTTGCAAAAACTCCATTTTTCCTCCATGACTTAAATCATTTCACTCCTATTACACCGATTCCTGTATCGACTACGTAGTTTAGATTAGGAAATAGCATGCCTACCTGTTTTAATTGAATTTTTCCCTAGTTATTACTATATGTACCATGCTTAGGTAGTTTATCCATATTTTGCCTGTGACTTTTTCCTGAATTGTTTTTCCGAATATAATTCAACTAACTTTCCTTGGTCCACAATGTTCCTCTATCCGTAAGAATCCCTTCATTCATTAACATCATCCAAAGGTCCAACAATATGTTATCAAGACTTTATTGCAACTTTCACATTTACTGGGCATACAAACCACCCTAGAGATCATCTCCTTCGAGCCATCAACACTGGAAATGCCGATTCTGTCCTGAAGTCGCAACACAACCATATTAGATAACTTCCTATTAGGTTCCATCTAACCACATCACGCTCAGAGGCAAACAAATGAAGACCAACATGACGATGAGCCTCAATGCATTCAATCAAGGACGGTGAAACCACAATATTAACATGAATTCCTCCAATTTCGAAAGCATCAAATCTCGATTTTAGGCGACACAATTACTGGGCTAAAATGATAGAATACCCCTCCACAAGGTGATGAAAATGGTCCGCTCGCATTCACAGGGAATAACATCCTGCACCACATCTGTATCATCTTTACAACTCGTCGGTGCCCAATTTATAGAAAGCACTCCACATCATATAAGAATGAGTAGAAAGGAAACAAAGGCATAAGCCTCATGAAATCAAATCGCACGACAAGGAATCAAGAAGAGAAATGCTTTTAACAACCCTGTAGCCTCTCGAAGATAAGTACAGACGTCTCCGCATCCATCCACAAGACTCTACTAGACTTGCTCATGACTCGTGAGACCTAAGTGAACCTATTACTATGATACCAAGGTGTCATGACCCAAAATCCACTATAGGCCGTGATGGCGCCCAACATTGCCGTTTGGTAAGCCAACACTTAGTTATTTATTTTATAATCATTAAAATAATGAATCTTATTTAGATAGAGAGGTCATCGCGTTAAAATGAATCATAGTTACGTACAATTTAATTAAAATAATAAGTAAAAGTGTATCAATGTAAATAATCCACAAAGAAAATTCTAGAACACCCCCAAAACCCGGTGTCACAAGTGCATGAGCATCTACTAAAAGGGTACAATAACAATACAACCTCTGTCTGGAATAAACGTTAGACAGGAAAAATGTAAAAAATTCTGATGGAGACTCCGTATGCTTCGGATCATAACATGGGATGTAGCTCACCGTAAAGTCCTAGTAATAGTTGCGCCCTTGCGCCCAAAAGACCACTAGAAATATATATACCTGCACAGTAAGTGCAGAAGTGTAGCATGAGTATGTAAATAAACGCGTACCCAACAAGTATCTAGCCTAACCCCGGAGAAGTAGTGACGAGGGGTCGACATCGACACTTACTAGTGGTCCAATAAATCAAGTATAATTGAAAGTAAACATGTATTAGGCATGGTAAATAAATAATGTAAGCAAATCTAGCTATGTGGTACGATCCTCCTCTGAGTAGTAAACACAAGCTCTCAATTATCGGTTACCTCCTCAAGCAGAGTATATATATATATATATATATATATATATATATATATATAATAGTCCCTACCAGATAGGTCGTCACAATTCAAATTAGGAAAACTCTCGGATACACCAACTTCTTGTAAAATATTACACACAATTGTGCCGAGGTGAACGACCCAATCCCATAAGAGTATTTTATAAAAATGCTGAGGCGAACGACCCGATACCATAAGAATATGAAAGTGCCGAGGCGAACGGCCCGATCCCATAAGAATGTGGTACATAATCTTGCCGAGGAGAACGATCTGATCCTATCAGAGTGTGTTACATAATCCCTCCGAGGTGAATGACCCGATCCCATTTGAATAAGAAGCTTTAACGGGTCCTTGACCCCATTCACGATTATACGTGTGAGTTACAAAATTTAAGGAAGCTTTTCGATGAAACGCACAACGCGGGAGAAATTCGTAAGGGAAAGCACAATTATTCTGCGGCTAATCAAGTAGCTCGTTAAAACTCTACAATAGCGAGTCTATCACTCTACGCGTTCCTATTCGCAGTTCATAACGCGAAACCAAGTAACTAAGCAGGCAAGAATAACTCAACTAGTACAAATAAATTATGGTGTGAATCCTAGTCTACCCGGACATAATCAGGAATTCTAGCATGCACACAGAAACTTGTCACCTCATATGTGCGCACCTCTCACACCATGTAGCATATAACAATAATAACATCTATGGCGCAATTTTCCCCGCACAAGGTTAGACAGGAGACTTACCTTGCTCCGAAGTTCTATAACCGGCTCCAACATTTCTCTAACACCTCGGACCGATGGCCATCAATTCAAAACTAGGAAAATAATGTGCAAATCAATCAAAATATACCCAAATGCGTACAATTTAACAATTTATAATGATTTCAACTCTGCTCAAAAAGTCAACCCTCAGGCCATCGTGCCCGGATTCCGAAAATTTTCAATGATAAACATTATCCATAACATTACGAACTCAAATATATAATTTATTCCTAAATTCTACTTCCAAAATCGTGGTCAAAATCCAAAATTACTAATTCTAGGTTTTTTTCAAAATCCCACAATGTTCCACAAATTTCCATGTTAAATCCTTATGAAATCCTTGAAATTAATTTACAATACGCGGAAAGTACTTAACTTGCAATAGATAATGAGAATCCCCTCTTGAAGAGTCCAAAAAATGCCCACCAAATGAAAATGTGGGAGAAGTGGGATAAGTCTCGAATTTAAAGCACCCCACTACCCAGCGACTTTCGCATCTGCGGTCAAATAGCCGGTTTTGTGGCTCCCCACCAACGGAAAATCCATCGCAGGTACGGCTCTAGCTCAAGCCAGCACCCTCCGCTTCTATGGCCCAAATAGCGCATCTGCAGACAACAAGCGCTTCTGCGTTCAAGCACCCGCGTGACCAAGTCGCTTTTGCGGCCCCAGGTCTTCTTGGCAAATTCTGCTTCTGCGATCTCTTCTCTACATTTGCGACCTCGCAGGTGCGGAATATTCCTCAACCTGTGCTCCCAGGTCCCCTCCACGAATTTCGCACCTCCGACGATCCCATCCGCACTCACGGCCACTCCTTCCGCAGGTGTGATGACACCAGTCTTCAGCTACAACAACACTTTCTCAAATCCAAATTTCAATCCGTTTCAAACCCGAAGCCCTTGACCCATCCAAACATACCAACACATTCAAAAACACAATAGATTTAGTCGAAGCCTCGAATTAGGTCAAACAACATCAAAATTATGAATCGACGATCAAACCCTTTTTTTTAAACTTTCAAACTTTCAAACTTCGACGAACGCGTCCGAATTACACTTAAACATTCTGGAATGACGCCAAACATTACACAAAATTCATAAATCACAATACAAATATATTCCAAGGCTCAGAAGCTCAAACGGATATTGATAACACCAAAGTCCACTTCAAATCAAACTAAGAAATTCTTAAACTTTCGAAATGCCAACTTTCCATAATAAACACAGAAATGCTCCCAGACCACCCGATACTTAAGTCGAACATACACCCAAGTCCAAAATTATCATACGAACCTTATGTAACCTTCAAATACCAATTCCTAGACCGTTTAGTCAAAAGTCAAACCTTAGTTAACTCTTCCAACTTAAAGCTTCCGAAATGAGAATTTTCTTTCCAAAACAACTCCGAACTTTCCGAAATTCTATCCTACCACATGTACAAGTCATAAAACATGAATAGAAGATACTCACGATCTCAAACTGCCGAACGACGCAATAGCGCTCAAAATGACTGGTCGATCGTTACAAACATGAAATAGACAAGTAGGAAAGGGGACTCAATGTGCTGCGAATCAGATCAAGTATAGCATTTCACTACAAAGTCTCCAATACAATGCTCCTACTCAACTTAATGGTACAACTAATACTAGTCCCAGAACCTTCACAAAATATGCAGAAATGTAATGTGAGTCCAAAGTAATGGTACTCAGCAAGTATAAAGTCTAGCCTATAAGAAGTAGTGGAAATGGGCCGACAGACGCTCAGTATCCGTCCATTAATTAGGTAAAGCATAAATAAATATAAAAATAACCATGCTTTCATCGAATGAATAAGACAACTCAAAGAAACACAGGTCATACATAATTTAGGCATGCTTAACAGATAAGGAGAGCAATAAAGATATCAACACCTCAATCCTCAACAAGACATGACTCATGTCAACAACATTTATATCAAATCACGGCATGAATCAAAGCTACAATCATAATATTATCAATAATCGATGACCAATTTCCGCTCACATTGTACTTCTTGCCAAATTCCTCAAAACAACATTCAACTCTGAAATGATGTAATAAAAGGACACCAGACATGATAATAAGAATGCACATGAAAAGCTCATATGGCTAAAAGATGGTCATGGCAAATTATGGAACTCAATTTATCACAACGACTTAATAAGTAATTTACTATGTTCTAGCTTAATCATATTATTTTTGATGAGTCAATTAGGTCATAAAAACCACCACTATCATGGAGCAAATAAGATAAGTACATGACTAAAGGTTTAGAATAAAGCTCAACATGACAAAATATTTCTTCATATCAAATCAACAAGTCATATTCCTAGGCATGCTCCAAAGTCATGAATCTATATATATTTATAAAGCAGGGACTTCACAAAGTTATGTGGCACTTCCTAAATGCAGGAAATTTGACTTATCTTTTCTCTCATTTTTGCTACTTTTCTCCATCACCCTCTTCTTTCAACCAAATTAAAACGTAAAACACCAAACGCCATACTAATAACAGAACAGTCATGTCAATTAGCAAC
The DNA here is from genome assembly GCA_005239525.1 of Nicotiana knightiana. Lineage (NCBI taxonomy): Eukaryota > Viridiplantae > Streptophyta > Magnoliopsida > Solanales > Solanaceae > Nicotiana > Nicotiana knightiana. Next base: position 81,782 of record ML386858.1, on the reverse strand, counting down.
CGAAAGTCTCTACGCTTAATTATCATTACTACTTCATCGAACAATCATGTCTTGCGGCCAAAACGCAATGTGATTAATTCTCTAATACTTCCACCATCTTAAGAGAAGTATTCATTGCGACATAAAAAATATAACAAGGACTTTAATTACCTATTTATCGTAATTAAAAAATTCTCTGTTTCTGGCTTTTCTTTTTTTCCTATTTATCTTAATTAGAAAAATCTCACCTACACAAACTACAGGTTCACATATCTTCAACTGCTACTCTTAAAATTTATCCTATATCAATGTACCCCCTGAATGTTTAATGTGTTGTTTTATGACACTTGATGTCAACCATGTATTCTTCTAAAAGTCATTTTCGTTTTGGCATAGATTTGAGTGTCTTCGTATTAGAGTAGTATTGTGATTGGCAGTCTTGCACCTTTGACTATTGGACTGATTGATTTGTTAGGCTTTTTGACTGACAAATTTGGCAAAAGCGAGAATATAAAGGTATGCACGTTAAAAGTAATATGCTGAAATATAGTTTTATGCTTTTATACGGCTAAAATCGGAGAGTTCGATTTTATGATCATTATGGCATTTCGTAGCCCGTCTCCAGAGGGCTCAGGGCACAGTTTGAGGTTGGACATCGGGAAGCATATCGAGGATGCCCCACGCTCGACCTCGGAGCAACAAAAATCGGAGACTTTCATGAGAAGACGGGAAATTCCCAAAAGGCACGTGGTTAAAAGCTGACCAAGTCCGCAAGAATAGTACAAGTCCGTAACGTGACATTAAATAGCTGTACTAGGTGTATTTCTTTGTAATAATTACACATGTACTATGTTGGGATTCCGCCTCTTATATAAACTTGTCATTTTGTAAACATGATATTCAATACAAAAACAAGGACATTCTTTGCTTTTTGAACTAAAACATTCTCTACAATTGTTCCATTGATTTATTGTTTTTCATTTATTGCGTTCATTAATTGTTTTTCATTTATTGCTCATTATTGATCATAAAGGGCCATCTTTGAGGCGCATTAAGTTGTTAATCCTTCATCGATCGCCCCTCTGTCAAGCACTCGAGCTCGACCTCGAGGCCCTATTTTCGACCATCTCGAGACCCCGTCTCATAATTGCTCGGTTTGCACAATTCCATTATCTTTTACTCTCATCTCATTTTTCTGACCTCTCACTTAGCATCTATTGCCTAAACAACTAGTACCAAAATAGATCACATATTTTTAGAACCATAAAATCAAGTATAATTGTAATTACCATTTTCACGGTAAACAGTTTGGCGCCCACCATGGGGCTAAAAATAATAGTGATTGTTTTAAGTGCTGGTTTTCTAAAAATACAAGTTATTCTTTACACTTTTTCTTGCCCAAGAATCTTCAATTTCAGGTCAGAAAAAATCTAACTCAGTGAATGCACATGAAGACAACGGTCCTGAGGATCATGGAGAGAACGATGCAGCTGCTTCAGGCGCCGGTGTACCACCGTAGAACCTTGAAGGGGCACCAGTACAAATCATCGTTGATAAGGGCTCACGCAACGCTCGACATGTCGATGTAAGCTCTCATACCGACGAAAGTGTGCGCGAAGGAGACCAACATGAAGCACAGAGAGACCCTTCTCAAAAGGAAGGAGAAGTTAGCATTCATGTCATTTTTGAAATGTTGCAAGCACAACAAGTGACTATTGCTCAACTACAAAGCCATAAAAAAACTCCAAGCACAGCACCACCAGAAACGGCTCTGCAAGTCGAGCAAGCACTAGAAAGGTCGAGCAATAACGGATCAACAACCGACCCCGCTATTATGAAGATGCTCGAGGACCTCGCAAATAGGATTGAATCAGGCGAAAAGAAGATAGAAGCTAACGACAAAAAGGTGGAGACCTACAACTCGAGGGTTGACCAGATCCCGCGCGCACCCCTGATTATGAAGGGTGTAGATTCAAAGAAGTTTGTGCAAAAGCCATTCCCATCAAGTGCGGCTCTGAAGCCCATCCCGAAGAAATTTAGAATGCCCGATCTCCCGAAGTACAACGAGACCTCGGACCCCAATGAGCACATTACTGCTTACACATGTTTTGTAAAAGGGAACGACTTAAAAGATGACGAGATTGAATCCCTCTTATTGAAACAATTTGAGAAACGCTGTCCCAAAGGGCCATGATGTGGTATCTTAACCTGCCTCCAAACTCGATAGATTTGCTTGCCATGATGGCAGACTCTTTTATGAAGGCGCATGCTGGTGCCATCAAGGTCGCTATGAGGAAATTTGACGTTTTCAAAATCAAACAAAGAGAGAATGAGATGTTGAGGGAGTTCATATCCCGCTTCCAATTGGAACGAATGGATTTACCACCGGTCTCCAATGATTGGCCAGTGCAAGCCTTCGCTCAGGGCTTAAATGAACGAAGCTCGATAGCTTCAAAGCAGCTGAAGCAAAACTTAATCGAATATCCCGCCATAGTTTGGGCGGATGTACACAACAGATATCAGTCAAAGATCAGAGTCGAGGATGACCAATAGGAAGCCCTCTCGAGCTTGGTGTATCCCAGCAGACTCTTAGCAAAGGAATCAAGGCTTCCAGAGAGAGAGTCGAGGCCAAGCAAATAAAGGTATCAACCATATACAGAAAATCAGAGAAATATCCCGAGGCGCAACATACCTCGAAGTGATCGAATGATGGATCGAGGCCAGAATCCTCGGTGACTCGTGAGCAAAGCAGGGTTTGACAGGTACACAAGGCCGGTAGAGGCGCCCCGACTATCCGAGTATAACTTCAACATTGATATTTTAGACATTGTATCGGCCATAGGTAAAATTAAAGACACCAGGTGGCCAAGACCCATACTATCAGATCCTTCGCGAAGGAACCCTAACTTGATATGCGAATATCACGGCACTCACGGTCATAGGACCGAGGATTGCAGACAGCTTCGGGAAGAGGTAGCCCGACTAATTAGCAAAGGACACCTTCAAGGGTTCCTCACTGACCGAGCTAAAAACCAATTTCAGGAAAGAGAGGCGAACAGGAAAAATGAAACAGAAGAACAACAACACGTCATCCACATGATTATTGGAGGAGTCGACGTCCCTCAGGGACCTATTTTCAAGCAAACAAAAGTACCCATCACCAGGGAAAAACGAACTCGGAGCTACATACCTGAAGATGCTCTTTCATTCAATGAAGAGGACATCGAGACCTTGTCTTAGCTTAATAATGACGCACTGGTAATTTCTTTTCTTTGAATAAATTTCAAATCAAAAGTGTGCTCATGGATCCAGGTAGCTCGGCCAGCATAATTAGGTCGAGGGTGGTAGAGCAACTCGAATTGCTCGACCAGATCGTGCCCCCCTCTCGAGTCCTCAACGAATTCAACATGGTGAGCGAGACAACGAAAGGGGAAATCATCCTCCCAGTCAATGTGGTTGGTACAATTCAAGATACCAAGTTTCATGTCATCGAAGGTGACATGAGATACAATGCTGTGCTTGGAAGGCCATGGATCAACAGTATGAGGGCGGTGCCATCAACCCTTCATCAAATTATGAAGTTTCCTACGAAGGATGGAGTGAAAATAGTGTACGGAGAGCAGCACGCAGCAAAAGAGATGTTCGTGGTGCATGATGTGGCACCGACATCGATACCCTCTACATCGGAGGGGTCAAAGAACAAGCAAACAACCGAGTAAAAATCATAAACCACGTCCTTGGACGAACGTATAAAGGACCGTGCCGCGTCCTCGGAACGAATAACTGAAGCATATGAAGGCTTGAACGCCACCACAGTTAAGGTACAATCCTTTCCCTCTTTCCTTCACATTTTACACTAACCTATGCTCAGGTTTTTGATTGAAAGGGATCAAAGCACCCTCCAGCCCGAAGGCCTTATGTTTTAAAGCATGCGTTGTGCTCTTTTTCCCTCATATCAGATTTATCCCAAATGGGATTTACCGATGAGGTTTTTAACGAGGCAACATCCATATGCTACCTAAGAAGAACTCATCAAGTATTCAAGGCTTCTCTTCGATCAACCTCAAATGCTGAGGGGCATCACCTCTTCGAAGAAATAAAAATATGCCAAAGAGGGTTTCGATAGGAGAATGATGTAAAGGACCAAACGGTCGAATGAACTATGTCCACATAGAATAATCAAACCCTCAATGGTGAAAACATGTATACTTGTACCAAGTAATAGAAGGAGAACCTTTTATCATCAAAAAACTTCGCGCTTCAAAGAAGTTTGATATTTTCACAAGAAACAACTCCAGGGCCAGAAATTTCCCGAACGCTCGGGGACTGACATCAAAAACTTGAAGCCATAAAGACCTTAGGGACGGCAACTTTGAGCTCATAAGACCTCCATGAGGCACCAATGTAAGCCCTCCATGAGGCAATATCAACAATGTAAGCCCTCAATGAGGCAACATCAAATCTGTAAGACCTCAACGAAGCATGTTCAAATTTATAAGCCCTCAATGAGGCAACATCGAAAACTCGAAGCCATAAGACCTCAGGGCCGCCAACATCAAACTCATAAGCCCTTAATAAGTCAACATCAAAAACTCGAAGCCGTAAGACCTCAGGGCCGACAACTTCGAGCTCATAAGCCCTCAAGCAAGGCATGTACAAACCTGTAAGATCTCAAGCAAGGCATGTACAAATTTGTAAGACCTTAAAAAGGCATAATCCCGATATCAAAGTCAAGGTTATATATCGAGCTTGTAAGACCTCTAAAAAGGCGTACCCTCGATATAGATGCCGAGACTACCTCACTCGGGGACTAAAAGGCTACGGCCAAACACAATGACCATGGTCATAAGGCTCCGGCCAAACTAACGCGACTCGGAGACATCCGACCGTCGCCATAAAATCACAGGCCTTTAAATACTTCAAAAACACTTCGAAAAAACCTAGTTAATCAGGCTAACCTCTGCATAAGCAAAAGAGCTTCGATCATATCGACTCCGAACAATGAAAAGGGTTCGAATCAATCAACCTTCGAGCAAAACCTCCCGAGGTGCTCATTAACCGTCACACAATGGCTCAAAATCTAGGTTATTTCGAGCCGTCGAAGAGTCGGACAAACACACAAAGTTCAAAAAGTCTTTAACGAGGAAAAACTATAGCCATATTAGAGGTCGTACCGACCCAATGCGTAAGAGCCCAAGCGCCAGCCACACTAAAGGTCGTATCGACCCAATGCGTAAGAGACTGCGCGCCAGCCTAAAGAGCCTCAGCCGATTTAAATAAAACCTAGGGGTTGATGAGCGAGTGTCGAAACCCAAATCGAGGACTGATCCCTAAACGATTAACCATATTAGAGGTTGTACCGACCCAACGCATAAGAGCCCAAGCTCCAGCTACACTAAAGGTCGTTCCGATCCAATGCGTAAGAGCCTAAGCGCCAGCCATGTTACAGTTCGTACCAACCTAATGCGTAAGAGCCCACGGGCCAGCCTAAAAGGCCTCATGGCCAATTTATAACCCCAAGGGTTTCATTTCGAAGTCCAAATCACTGGGCTAATTATCAACATATCGAAATTCAAAACAAAAAGAAAGACAGTCACGATCAAATCGAAAATACCAAAGGATTATATAATATATATATATATATATATATATATATATATATATATATATATTTACAATTCTCCCATAAGATTTTTATACAAAAGATAAGAAAGAAAAGCCTAGTCTACTCTCGGGACCAGCTCCCTCGACGACCCCTCGGACCAGCTCCCTCGGCGGCCTTCAAATATCAGCATCGACATCAGAAGAAAGGAAAATTTTGGAGTCGATCTCATCCTCTTTGGCCTGCTTTATCTCCTGCGAGAGATCAAAGCCCCTAGCATGAATCGCTTCGAGGGTCTCCCTCGGAGATCTGCATCGGGCATACTCATTGCTCCTCCTCTCTCTAACAAAGGCTCCCCTCAGCTCAGCCTGAGCATCGAAAACATATTTCAAGTAAACAGCCACTTTCTTGTCGGCCTTTGCTCAAACTTCTTCAGCTTCAACCCGAGCGTCCACGACCTCGGCCTTCATCTTCAAAAGATTAGTATCGAGCTTGGCAATCATGCCCATCTGAATTATGCTACTTTCTCGAGCATTACAGAGTTGTACCTAGAGGGCAGAAGCCTTGTCCGAAGAGTTCCTTTGGGCCGCATCATGAACACTTATCTTCCCCTTCAACACACTCCATTCGGAATTGACTTGTCCGACTTCGCCTCGAAGGCGTTCCAACACCTCCGTTTTTTTGCAAATGAAGCACCAAAACATTAGTTTTCGAAGACGGGAAAAGAAGCATGTACTCCCTCAAAACAAGGATTACCTATTGGTCGAGATTGCCTTTGTTGTCTCGACTCCAATCCATCTCCGATCGAAGATATATAACCTCTCTTGCCTTCTTATCACAAAGAAGCCTGAGAGATTTCTCCTTGCCCAAGGCTTCTCGCAACTTGGCCTCACAACGGAGCAGATCGGACTTGAGCTTGTCAAAAGCCTATGAAAAAGAAGCTTCAATTCAAACGATGAAAATACAAAGCTGAAAAACTAACAAAATCAACCATAACTCACCATGGATTAGAGCCGCTGAGCCTCCTCAAAAGTTGAGCGTGCGTCTACTGGCCTGGTCTCATCGGCCCTAGTTGAACCTTTCTTGGTGGGGATACGATCGCTCCGTACCCTAACTTGATTTAGGTGGCCCCTGGCCCGAACGTCCCTCGAAATACCTTTGAGGGGGAAAGCAGACGATGGTGAAGGATTCTTGCTCCTTCCCTCTCATGGAATCTCTCTCTCGAGGCTATATGTCTCAGGCCAGCAGGTTAGGCAACCTCGGAAGGCCCCCCCAGTTTGCGCCATCGATGCAGAACCGTCCTCCCCAGGAGTACTGATCTCCATAGAATAACCGGCGTATCTAAGGTCCTCTTCAGCGGCGGCATCTTCTTTGTGCCCCTGGCAGGCCCCGCCTCGTTGTGCATATCCTTATCATTCGAGGACCTTTTCCGCTTATTATCCTCCCTCGACTCCGAAGCCGATGGTCGTTCCCCCTCATCGAGGGGGCACCGTCTCATCTCGGAGAATCTTCCAATGCCTGCGGTGACAGATTTAATACACATAGAGGAAAGCATTACTCAAAGGACAATCATATGACACATACTGTGGTGTTTTGCTTCCCATCTGCCCTTCGACAAATCTCGCCACTTGTGTTTATCATAAGACAAGAAAGCTGCCAGCCTCCGAGTCCAGCCTGTAAGATCGGGGATCTCTTCCAAAATCCATGGAATTACTGAAAGAGAGAAAAAGAAGCATTCTTATAAATCATAGAGAGCAAAGGGCGCTAAGGTACGACATAGTGCTTATATTTGAAGTTCCATTTTTGGGGAACTGCAGGAACTCTGCAGGAATGATGTCGATGGTCCTCACTCGGACAAATCGACTCATCCATCCTCGGTTCTGGTCCTCATCGTCACTGGCAATGAAAGGGCTTGGTGGATCGACGTTGTAACGCAATCAGGCCTCGACAATGCAAAGGCCGATATAATCTGATAAGGTGGCTAAGGGTAAACTCGAGCTCATCCTTTTCAGTAAAGAACCTTATTATCAGCACTGTCTGCCAGAAGGACGGATGAATCTGAGCAAAAGTGACTCGATACCTTTTACAAAATTCGAGCACAAGGTGGTCTAGGGTGCCCAATGTAAATGGGTACGTATACACGTTCAGGAAACCCTCTACGTGGGCCATAATATTCTCTTCTCGGGAAGGTATCTGCAGCATCACATTTTCTCCCCATCCACAATCTCTCCTCACAGCCTCGAGGTGATTCTCCTCTATTGATCGGATAAACCTCGATGCATGTTCTTGATGGCCCGGAGCATCGAAGGGTTTCTCTAGTGCAAAGTCTTTCTTCAAATCAAAGCAACTCGAGGTAAACTCGCCGTACGCCGGCGGTGTACCACCGACCGGGAAAGAAATACAGGTAGAGTTCCCATCTTCTTGGTGAGTGGATTTGGGCACGACATCCATAACTATTCGAATAAAGATAAAGAGGGAGAAAGCTCAAGCAAAGCTTTGAACTAAAGAAAAGCTAAGAGAAGGAAGAGAACTGTAAAGAGAAAACTAGTTTTGCACGCTGCAAAACCTAAAAGAAAGCATATATATAGAACAAGCGGCGACTATTCATCTACTTTGAGGGCCAATTAATTCTGACAAGGTCGTTATAGCTTTTGGGGGAGTGTACCTGGGGGGCCACCTCGGTCATTTCGCGGTCATGTCATATGAATGATGCTGTCATAAAGCGTTCGAGGGATCGAAACTCCCATGCCAACCTATCATTGAGAAGGTGTTCGATCTCGAGGATCTATGTTACTACAAGTACGGACTCCGAAGAGCTAAATCCAGAGCTCGGAGGTCGACTTTTGCATAAACATTGCAGATAAAAATTTGAAGATATAAAACAAAGAGATCTTTTGCATTCCAAAAATATATATTTATAAGGGTATTTTACAAAGCTCCCCCAAGGATCCCATGTACAATAAAGAAAAAGCAAAAATAGCAAGTAAGTCTACTCTTCGCCTTCACTACTGCCCGAGTCGCTTCCAGAGCCCTCATCCGAAGTGGTTGAGATTGCTGATTCTTCCTCCAAGGCCCTAGCTTCTTCAATCTTGGCAGAGAGACCGGCACCTTTGACACTCGCTTTCTCGAAGGCTTGCCTCCTAGCTTGTAGGCGAGCATGAGTAACAACCCAAGCCAGTTTCAGCTCGGCATTTTTGGATATCTCCCTGGCCCGATCATTGCGGCGACATCATCCTTTTTGTATGAGGAAACAAATTCATCAACCTCGGACTTGGCTGCGGATAATGCAACAGCCTCTTTCTGAGCACCTCGAAGAAGGCCTTGAGTCGAGGATAGCTCTTCCCAAAGTATGTCCCTCTCCGAGGCTACGACATCTTTCATCCGCGCCAGCTCGAGGATCTCGGCATCCTTGGCAACAATCTCCCCCCGAAGCTGCCCCACTAGGGCATCCTTTTGCCCAATCTGCAAATACAGAAGACAAGCTAGTTAGAATCAATTATGGAAATAAAAGACAAGTTCATGGGTAGCATATCACCTGCTCGATAAATTCGGCCCTCTTATGGAACGCTTTCTCTGAGCTTGCCCGGTGGTCGACCAACTCCTCCTCTTTTCGGGCACGCAGAGCCTTCATCTCTTTTAGCTCCGATGTAAGCTTCCCAAGCTCCTCCTCACGGAAAGTCAGCTCATCTTGTAGCATAGTGAAATCTTGGTCATAAAACTTGGTCATACAACTTCTTGACCTACAACACAAAGGAAGGAAGTTAGAAAAGCAAGGGTAAACATTTGAAGCAAAAATAGTATATCAAGAAGATCACCTGATTTTGAAGCCTCTCAGCCTCCTCGAGAGCGATGGGGGGATCGAGATCGGTCTCCTCCTCAATGCCTTAAAAATAATCTCCGAATGTATCACCCTCTCCTGGAAAGGTCCCTAAACCAGAGGTATTCCGACCCTTGGCATCTCGTATCTCACTTGGAGAAAATGACGGGCCCGATTGAAACCCTCCTGCAGCATCAACTTCCATCGGGGCTTCCTCTTGACTCTGAAAAACTTCAGAAGCGAGCCCTCCAAACTTACCAACACGGACTGTACCATGTCTGACGAGCGGCTCGAGGATTGCACTCAAACTTTCCTCGAGGGTATCCTAGCAACTTTCGAAGCATCAATGCTTCATTTTACCCTTTGTACCAAAGGGCAGGTATCATCATCTTCTTCCTCGGCACGAAGGCTCTCAGCGGCCATCGAGGTAAGGACCGTAACGTCAGTCTTGGGCTTTCGAGCCTCTGCTTTCTTGAATTTCGGAGACTCCGCCGATGTCTCCCTCTTCCTTTTCTTATCCTTAGTGATTTTCGAAGCCTCTTCCTCACCAGGAGGAGGCGGTCTCATCGACATGCCTTTACCAAGGCATACACAAGAATTATGTATCAAAATCATCACCATAGAGAATATTTACAAAGAATGAGGAAATGGCAACAATAAAAGCATACCGTGGTTCTTTGTCTGCCACCACATTTTGGCCAAATCGCGCCAGAAAATCTTGCTGTATGGGAAAGCGGAGTCCAAAATTTTGATCCATCCTGGAAGGTCCTCGACCACGCCGGAGAAACAAATGGTGGCTACACAATCAGTATAAAATCAATCAAAAGAGAAGGAGGTCCGATTGGAAGAAGAAAAAGAGGTGGTAAAGCATACTCGATATGGGAATACTTACGCTTCATGTTCCATTCCTCCGGGAATGGCATCCTATTAGCAGGGATGAGGTCCAAGAACCTGACTCTAACAAATCGGCTCATCCATCCTCGGTCATTGTCCTCGTCGATGCAGGCAAAGAACGCCTGGGCAGATCGACGATGTATCTTGATTAGACCCCCTCAGAAGAGACGAGGGCTATACAATCTAATCAAGTAATCGAGGGTGAAAGTCATTCCCTCGACCATGTTAGAGATATATCGAATCATATATACAATCATCCAGAAAGAGGGATAAATCTGACCGAGTGTCACTCGGTACTGATGAAAGAAGTCGAGAATCACCAGGTCTATCGGTGGAGAAGAAGAATCTACGGGGCCTAAAGTGAAAGGGTATGTATATACGCTGAGGATGCCAAATTTATGTGTGACTATGCTTTCCTCAGCTGTAGGGATTTCTACTTGCGCCGCCTTCCCCCAACGACAGTCTATCCTTACCCTCTTTATATCGGTCACTACACTTATGTACCGAGATATGGGCTCGTATTGTCCCAGTGTAGAAGGGGGTTTCTCGATGGTAAAGTCAGAGACGGTGTCAAAGGGACCAGGAATGCACTGCTCGATACTAGGAGGAGTTTTTGATTTTCCCTTAGACGGGCGTGATGAAGAAGTGGCTCCTTCTTTTTGAGGTACCGTTTTGGGGGTTTTTGCCATAATTGTAACTGAGTTTCAAAGAAAGAAGATGAAGAAGCAAGAGGAGAAAGAGGATGAAAGCAGAAAACAGTTAGCTAAATTTTGAAGACTTGAAGATGTTGTAAAATTGTGAAATGAAAACGATTGAAGTATTTATAGAAGCCATTTGGGCACGTTTGGGAAGCGGAAAGGTCGAACCAATAGTGGTTCGTGAGCTTCTCGAGAATCATGCTGACAACGACCTCTGCACAACACTTATGTCATGTCATTTAATGTTCCGAGGAGGCTGACGTCATAATGGGAGTATCGAAGAGGCAAGGATTCATGATCATTTCTTATCATTTCATTCTAAGAAACGCGGGGACTATCTGTATACGGCTAAAATCGGAGAGTTCGATTTTTTGATCATTATGGCATTCCGTATCCCGTCTCCAGAGGGCTCAAGGCATAGTTTGAGGTTTGGCGTCGAGGAAGCATATCGAGGATCCCCCACCCTCGACCTCAGAGCAGCATAAATCGGAGACTATCATGAGAAGGCGGGAAATTCCCAAAAGGCACGTGGTTAAAAGCTGACCAAGTCTGTAAGAATAGTACAAGTCCCTACCGTGTCATTAAATAATTGTACCGGCTGTATATCTTTGTAATAATTACACATGTACTATGTTGGAATTCTCTCTCTTATATAAAGGGGACCCTTGTCAAATATTAAACAGGATATTCAATACAAAAACAAGGACATTCTATGCTTTCTAACTAAAACATTATCTACAATTGTTCCATTGATTTATTGCCTTTCAGTTATTGCTCATTATTGATCATAAAGGGCCATCTTCGAGGCCCATTAAGCTATTAATCCTTCATTGATCGCCCCTATGTCAAGCACTCGAGCTCGACCTCGAGGCCCTGTTTTCGACCAGCTCGAGACCCCGTCTCATAATTGCTCGGTTTGCACAATTCAGTTATCTTTTACTCTCATCTCATTTTTCTAACCTCTCACTTTGCATTTATTGCCTAAACAACTAGTACTAAAATAGATCACATATTTTTAGAACCACAAATTAAGTATAATTGTAATTACCATTTTCACGGTTAATAATGATTTTGTACAAACAGACTTTTATGGTTCCATCTAGAATTTAAATTTGATAATTGCTCTCCGAGTTATCTTTACTCTTAGATGGAAACATTAGCAACTTACGTTGGTCTTGGGGAGCAAAAACACAGGTTAGATTAAAAAGTACACAATTTATGGACTAATTTTTTTATTTTTAAGTAATTGTATCAAAATTATATGAATGTTTGGTAATGAACCCCTGGAGCTTAGATGATGCTCAGATTAGTTTGGAAGTCCTAAAATATTGCGCTGTAGTTCTAATATTCTTGTATGTTCATAGCTTAGACTATCTTAACAAAATTTTAGGAATTGGGAAGACACTTCTAGTATTACATGAGACATAGAAATTTATTTCATTACTTTGAGACATAGAAATTTATTTCATTGCTATGAGACGTCGAAATTAATATCATTGGCAACAACTATTAATTTGCAAAGTATTTAACGGAACGTCAAAGAGTGTGAGAGTTACTAATTTTTTGTCGAAAGGGATAAGGGACGAGGCAAATGAATTTTGAAAGCAACAAATAGATTTGGGAGGGATGTATTACCACTTACCAACACCTATATTTATGAGCACAATATTTTTTATGTTAGAAAAAATTAACTGAGACAAATCTATGTGATGCAATCTTCATTGACATGATTACTAGAACTTTTATATTTCCTTTTTTATGGCCCACCAATGTGATCACCCAAAGGGTCATTTTAGGAATAAAAATTCTATTCCGAGCTCGTTAGCCTTAAAAATATTATTTTTATTCACCTCAGATTTACGTGCGCAGTCCAGGCGTGAATCCGAAAAACTTTTATGTGAAAATATATGAAATAATATTTTTTGAGAGTTAAAGTTGATTTTTAGTTGACTTTGGTCAACGTTTTGAGTAAACGGACCCAGACCCAGACCCGGACCCATGTTCCGACGTCCTGGGAGGTCTGTAGTAAAATATGGGACTTGGGGGTATGTCCGGAATCGAATTCCGAGGTCCCTAGCCGTAGAAATGAATTTTTGATGAAAATTGTTAGACTGAAATTTAAAGCAATTAAAGAAATTGATTAATGTTTGAACTCGTTGGTATCAGGCCCGTATTTTGGTTTCGGAGCCCAGTACAAGTTTATTATAATATTTAAGTCATACATGTGAATTTTTGTGAAAATCGGAGTTTATTTGACGTGATTCAGACGTTTGGTTGAGAAGATAGTGAATTTGAAGTGTTCTTGGGGAATTCATGCGCTTTGATGCTAAATCCGTAGTTTTAGGTGTTGTTTTGGTGATTTGATCGCATGGGCAAGTCCGTAGGATATTTTTAGACTTGTGTGCATATTTGGTTTGGAGCCCCGAGGGCTCGGGAACAATCCGGGCAATGCACGAGGCGAGTTAACTCTCAACAAGGGCTGCTGGTGGACCTGTTCTGGTGTGCCCGCACCTACGAGCCTTGAGTCGTAGGTGCGAGCTGAAGCCTGCAAGTGCGACCAAGCCTGGGTTCCCCTACTTCCGCAGATGCAGACTCCTTATCGCAGGAGCGGAAACCCGTTCGCAGATGCGGCCCCAAGGGCCCAGTCCCATTCCGCAGAAGCGGACCTCCTGTCCATACGTGCGGAAGCGCAGATGCGGCCCAAGCACCGCAAGTGGGAGGGTCGGGTAGTGAATTCATGTTAATTAGAACTCCCAACCCTTTTCTTCTTATTTTCAAAAGGGTGGGATACCTAGGGCGATTTTCTCAAGGCTTTTTCTTCCAAAATCATAGGTAAGTGTTCATTAACTACTTTCTTCCAATTAGCCATGGTTTTTCATCAATTTACAACTAAGACTCTAAGGTTTTCATGGTGGAATTGGGGATTTTGGGTAGAAACTAGGAATTTCCAAAATTTGGGACCTCAATCGGGGCCGGATTCCAAAACAATCATATATTCGGGCTCGGGAGTGAAAGGGTAAACGAAATTTGGTCCGAACCACGAGTTTTGACCAAGGGGGCCCGGGGTCGGTTTTTAACTTTTTTTGGGAAAACTTAGGAAAACCATTATTTTTCATTAAAGTTAAATCTTTTAGCAATAATTAATGATATTGAACTAGTTATGATTAGATACGAGTGGGTTGGAGGTGAATTCTAAAGGAAAAACTGTACTTGAGCAGTGAGTGGCCTGCGAAATCGAGGTAAGTATTGTGTCTAACCTTATCTTGAGGGAATATGTATTTTGTGACTACTTGCTACTTTTTTTGTTGCTAAATACGATATATAGGTGAGGTGACGAGTACCTATACGTTGTGTTCACGTCATAACATGCGAGTGAAAGTTAATTCTTGTTGTCTTAAAGCCTATCGTCTGTGATTATTTTTGCTAGTGAAATGTTGGAAGATTTGTATCCGGTTCCACCGAGATGGATAACATTGTGAATATTGAGTTGGCATTGAAATGAAATAGTGATAGAAACTATGATGAGATTCTGATTTCTTGTGAAATTCCTCTTTATATGTTGTTAAAAATTCTGTGACTGGTGAGGAAGAGCGTAAAGCACGAAGAGTGATGACATGCATAATTTATTTATCTGGTGAGGCTAAGAGTAAAAGCACGAAGGGTGATGCCGTGCATAACTTATTTATATTGCGAGGAAGAGTGTAAAGCACGAAGGGTGATGCCGTGTATAATTTATCTATATTGTGAGGTTGAGAGTAAAAGAACAAAGGGTGATGCCGTGCATTCTTATTTATAATCTGGTGAGGATGAGAGTAAAAGAACGGAGGGTGATGCCGTACATTCCTATTTATTATTTGGTAAGGCTGAGAGTAAAAGCACGAAGGGTGATGATGTGCAAGTTTCCTTTCTATTTTAATTGCTTAAATTATTGTTAATCACTGTCTATTTCTATCTTATTGTTTTCTCACTCCTGATGTTAAATTCCCCACTGCATGTTCCCTTCGCACTACTTGTTGTTTATTTTCTTTATTTGATGGTATTTCTACTAGCATGATTATACACGTCCAAGTTCATATGTGGTGTACTGTCCTAGCCTCGTCACTACTTCGCCGAGGTTAGGCTCGACACTTATCAGTACATGGGGTCGGTTGTACTGATGCTGCACTCTGGACTTCTTCTGCAGATCCAGGTTTAGGACCGAGCTGAGTTCGAGTTAGAGCTGACACTTCCGCACGGAGACACGACGTAGATCTGCCAACGTCCGCAGATTCCTGGAGTCTCTTCCTTATTATTCAATTGTTGTTTTCTTTAGTTCAAAACAATTTTATATTTTCTTTCATCGAAATACTTGTATAAATTCTTAGTAGTTCGTGAATTGTGACTCCAAATCCTGGGTAGCTAGAGATTGGTATTATTTCGGCTGTATAACATTCTATTTCATTTATTACTTTTGGTATCGTATGATGGATGGTAGTAACATTTTGTATATGTTTTAATTATTTTAAATGTCGTAATCCGCTAATGTTGGTTTGCCTAGCAATAATAGTGTTAGGCGTCATCACGACCCGTTAGGGGGAATTCGGGCCGTGACAACCAATTAGACAACACTAATTATTTTTAGGATTTAAACAAAATTCCTTTTGGATTTGATGATATGGAGAATTTGAGAGATAATTGGAGAAAATATTTATAAACATATGCATATACATAAAAAAGTAATTTATTCTATTTTAGCTAAATTTACAATCAGATCATATTGTAAATTCGCTTTCTTTTTTTACGACCGCGCAAAGCGCGTGCAAGTTAGCTAGTATAAATTATCATGTAATCATAGAATCTATTAAACATGGATAATAACCTCACATAATCCAACAAAGAACAATTCACATCGACAATATGATCAAGACCTAGCTATGCAATTTGAACATGAAGATCTGGGTGATGATATTGAAGAGGAGTCTACAACAGCTAATGTTCAAGAAGCTTTTCAACAAGGAGACCTATCTCCTAGAAGTGTAGAAAAGAATAAGTAAGGTGCTAAGCAAGCTAGGAAGCAGAAGGAGAAAATAGTTGTCACGACCAAATTTTCCCTCCGTTGGGTATCATGATGGTACCTAGTCTTAAGGACTAGGTAAGCCTAACATCTTCTGAATAACAACAATAATGAAGTAACATCTAAAATTTCTGAATTTGAAATTCTCTATACAATTTACAATTTCCCAAAACCAGTAGTACAAGTCCTAAGCTCTACAGAGGTTGCTACAATTTCTAAATACAACTGTTTGGAAATAGGTAAAAAGAGTATGAATACAAAATAGGAAGGTGACTCCGAAGCCTACGAATGCAACAACAGATTTACCTTGAGTCTCCACAGCAACAATCCGCACTACTAGCTAATGGTCAACTGACTTCGCAATACCTGGATCTACACAAATATCTGTAGGAGTGTAGTACGAGAACACCACAACCTGTACTCAAGACACCTACTAGACAAGTGACGAGGAACAATCAAGACACCTACTGGACTAAATAACCTGAACAAGTATAAATATAGGACCAATGGAGTATGATCTCTACATAAAGACTACACGATAAGGCTAATAATACAGTAATTGCAATAAGAAAGGTAAACAACAAATATCAGCGAAATACCACAATAATGACGCAGAGAGTGAACGGAAACACAAACTAAATCCGAAATCACAGATACAAAAAGGACAAGTAATAATTCAACAACAACGACCGCTTTCACGTCAGGTTTTAGTTAATAAACTACACGAGGTACCGAATCTCAAACTAATCACAACTCATGGGTCTCAAAACATGAACCCTAACACTTGGCATCCTGTGCCCTCATTACACCTCATAGCCGCACTGACGACTCACGTGCCAAAATAGAGTCATTCTCATAGAAGGAAAGTAAACAAGGGTGTGCATCTATACTCAACAATATCAATATAGCCTCTTAACTGATAAGAGTGATTAACTACACGTATGCTTGTGCAAGTGTCCTAACATAATTCATACCAGATAGTAAGCGTAAGAGAAAGAACGAACAACACGTAGCATGTTTCCTCACAACTTTCACAAAATAAAGCTCACACAGATAAGTGTACCACTACACAAATATCAACAACAAGAATGCCCCCAGGACATCATAAGTCATCACAAATCAATCCTGACACAGCCCACCATATATCGCCACGCGTGCAATAATAAAGTAAATGTCCGCCTTGTCTCGCCACACGTGCATAATAATGTTCCCACATGCGCAACCCCATATATATATATATATCCCGCCTTGTCACGTCGCATGTTCAAATATCAATAGTAACAACAACACGTTAGAAACCTCGTTTACCACCACAACAAGTACATCAACAACAATGACAATAATACAAAGTAAGACAAGTAAATCAACTCATGAACCTTGGATCACCAAAACGGTAGAACTAGTTCACAAGGAATAACCATAATAAAGAATACTAAGCATAATAGGAACAACTCAAACAGGGAAGAAAATAATATGTAACAATGGTCCCACAATGTACGGTTCAACTACAAGGAACTAACACGAGTCAAATAATTCCGAATAAAGGCAAGTCAACTAAGGCATAGGATATCTAAGCTTCTTTCAAGGTTGGGAAATTACAAAATAGGTAACTATAACTTCAAATAAAGGTAAGCATTTAGGGGAATGATAATATGACAATAGAAGAGATAATAGTTCCAATTAAGACACATATGAAACAAATAAAACAACAAGAGTGGATCATGAAGCAATTGATTCTAATTAAGCAGGTAACGGTGAAACAAGTAATTAAGGAACGTAATCATAATAAGAACAACTAAATATTCGATGAATACAAAGACCTAGGAACCCTAAGAAGCCAATTTCCACAAATAAGTCTGAGCATGTACTCGTCACCTCGAGTACACGGATCACAATTAGCATAGACGTCACAAATCCTAAGGGGTAGTTCCCCCACACAAGGCTAGGTAAGATACTTACCTCAGGGAAGACACACCGATACTCTAAAATGAATTTCATGGGTGAAATAACCTCCGGACGACTCAAATCTTGCCAAAATAACTTCAAAGCATAAATAAAATCATAAGAAACTATTCCGGATCATAAAGCCTCAATCTTTATCAAAAACTAAAAATCAACCCAAAAGTCGACCTCCGGGCCCGCACCTTAGAACACGACAAATTTCACAAAATCCGAACACGCATTCCGATACGAGCTCAACCATACAAAAAATTTCAAATTTCGATGCCATTTGGTCCCTCAAATCATCATTTTTCATTTTGAAAGTTTTTACAATTTTACACAAATTATTCACTTTGATTCTCACCATTTTGATGTTAAAACTCAAATAAAATCATGAAGTATACTTAGAAATTTATCAATGGCACTTACCCAATGATTGTAGATGAAATTCCTCTCTCAAAGTCGCCCACTTCAGACCTAGGGTTCAAAAATATCACAAAATGAAGCAAAAATCCGAATTAAACAACTAAAAAACAAGTTGCAGATGTCCCATTTGCAATCTAGGGTTAGCAATTGCGAACCCTCGCAAAAGCAAAGAATACTTCGCAATTGAGAACAAGAGCATGGCTAGAGAAGGTTTCATTTGCGACAAAAAGTTTGCAATTGCTAACTGGGCATCACAATTGTGATAGAAATGTTCGCAATTGCGACCACACATGAAGCCAGCAGTCTCCCCGACACGGAAATGAGCATAACTCCCTCATACGATGTTCAAATGTTACGATTCTTTTTACTATGGCTCCGTAATTTTGATACACATCTAATGGATAAATAAAAACTGAATTTGGAGCTCATTTTCTTAATGTGGTACCATTTATGCTTGATGAAACAATGACAAAACATAAAAAACAAGCGCAACACAACTTAAACCTATCCGAAACTCACCCAAGCCACTCGAGACCTCGTTCGAACATACCAACAAGTCTTGTAAAATACCACGAACCTACTCAAGGTATCAAATCATATCAAATAACATCGAAATTATGAATCGCACCAAGAATCGTGCTTATGAACTTTCAAATCTTCCAACTTCTAAAACTCGTGCCGAAACCTATCAAATCAACCCGGAAAGATGTCAAATTTTATAGGCAAGTCCAAAATGACATAACGGGGCCGTTTCAACTCTCGGAATCACATTCCAACCTCGATATCACCAAGTTCAATTAATGATCAAACCTCCCCACCTTCCAAACTTCAACTGTTCCAACTTTCGCTGAAATGCTTCAAATCACCCTACGAACCTCCAAATCCTAATCCGGACACACACCTATGTCCAAAATCACCATATGAAGCTGTTGAAATCATCCAGAACCCATTCCAAAGACGTTTACACAAAAGTTAAATTGCAGTCAACTCTTCTCGCTTAAGCTTCCAAAACTAGGATCCTGCTTTCGATTTGACTCAGAATCATCCGGTAACTGAACTCGACTACGCACGCAAGTCAATACACATAATACGAAGCTACTCAAGACCTTATGACACTGAATGGGACTTAAATTCTAAAAACGACCAACCGGGTCGTTACATCCCCCTTTCTTAAACAAACGTCTGTCCTCGAACGTGCCAAGTATCACCTCAAAATCTTCAAATCACTGAATGCACACCTATAACATGCACCCACCAGTGATCCCATGTCACCACAATCCACATAAGCCTGACGAAACCATCTCAAATGTACTTTAGCCTTTCTACCAACACTGATAAGCCTAAGAGTCAAAATTCTCACCTTCCATTCATTTCCAAAAGACCCGATTCTAAAATCATACCTGGTATCAATCCCAACCAGCTGCAACAAATCATGACTACACCCATAAGGTATGACCACACAACATAACACACCACACATAGGCCCACAATAACATTTCTGATCACAATAGCTTCCCGTAATCTAAACCAGCATCAGAAATTAACCTCATATCTGATAGGAACATGTTTCAAACCTTCACAACACCGACAATGATGCAAGAACCACGAAGACCTCATAACTATATGCCCGATTAACATGCAATAACTAACATCACTAGGCACACACCCCGCAAGCTAAAACTCAAAAACCACAAAAAAATGACTGAATATGTAAAGAGAAACAAATAAAAGAAATATCAAACTAGCCCGATAGGAACAACTCTATATCGGTATCATACTATGAATCAATTTAAATAGGAAAATCAAAGTACATGAACAAGAATAAGGATCTCATCCTGGTATAACTATCCACCGCAAAACGTAGGCCAACTCAAACATATCAAATCACATGAAATCGTGAGGGCCTCGCCCTCAACTTTAAATCATAAGCCGAATGCACGTCACACCAATTGAAATATTCTACTAACTCAATTCTACCAATAAAATCCCAACACCTACTGAACTCTCACCCCGGTAGAGTATCAAATTAGCAATCGTAACTAAATTACTCAGGAATCACATCAAACCTACCATAATGGACAACAAGAATTCACTTCTAGTCTCACCACTCTCAATGATGAATAAAAACAATGATAGAAATGGGCTACCACTCATAGAATCTCCCAACAGGGGAAAACACGTACCACTCATGGGATCTCCCAACAGGGGAAAACACGTAAACAGAGTGCAAATCATGAAACTCACCCATAAATGAAACAATAAATAAGGAACTTGTCCAGATAAGCAGAACCGAAATGAAATATGAATGGTGCCCCTCTGTAAAAAATCAAAAACATACATGTACGACATTATCTCCATCCTACTACATGAAACACATCAACGGGTCGAGCCTTCCCCTCTTGGGCGCCCCTACTCGCCTGAATACCCCACTGTGACACATCTGCCTAGAGTCTAGGAAAATCTCTCACCATGTGGATGGTATCTCCATACTTAAAGACACCTCTCTACTGATGTGGATGTGGAAACTGTGACGTACGAGTACCCTGAGACCCATGAGCATCTGAAATACAATGCGAAGCCGGAAGTGCAAACTGAACTGGCTGACCCACAAAACCTCTACCATGTCATAACCTACCTCCAAAATAAGGATCAATAGATCTCTCTAGCCTACGAGGCCTCCTCGCCTTCCTTTACTCTCTCTCTTGGCCTCGCGTGTCCTCTCTCTCATAGCCTCGCCTTTCCTCTCTCTCCTGATCGCACATGCCCTCTTCTCGGTGAGTGATCCCTACCACCTGCTGAAACAAAACATCTGGCTCTAACTCCAAAGCCATGATGAACCGAATATCATGTCTGAGCCCCTCAATGAATCTACGGACACGCTCTCTAGCTGTAGTGACCAAAGTAGGTGCATGTATGTCCAAGTCACCAAATCTGGCGGCACACTTTGATACTGGCATAGTGCCTTGGAAAAGTTGCTCAAACTCCACACTTCATGAATATCGAAGGGACTAAGGTACAAACTCTCTCAGGAATATCTCCAAAAACAGAACCTATGTAAGTGAAGCTGCCTGCAACAACCCGACTGGTCATTTCGAGAGTTATATCCCCATTTCTGCTTCTTTATGTGTTATTCATCTGTATTGTGTCGTATCAAATTTTTTGGTTCGGGTCCAGAGTGGTTTTTAGAGTGAAATGAGATACTTAGTCTCGTATTTAGAAGTTTAAGTTAGACAAGTGAACCGACTGTTGACTTATGAGTACCGATCTCTGATTTGGATTTTTATGGTTCGGTTAGCTCCATTAGGTGATTTTAGACTTAGGAGCGTGTCCGGAATGTAATTTGGAGATCCTTGGTAGAACTAGGCTTGAATTGGTGTAAGTTAGAAATGTGGCAATTTTGATAGGTTTGGTAGGTTTCGACGTCGTTTACGAATTTGGAAGTTTAGAAGTTCTTAGGCTTGAATCCGAGGGTATTTGGCATTTTGGTGTTGTTTTGAGTATTCCAAAGGTTTGACTAAGTTCGTATATTGATATAGGACTCGTTGGTATTATTGGTTGAGGTCCTGAGTTCCTCGGGTGTGTTTTGGGTGGTTAAAGGATTTGGTTTTGGAGTTGATAGTTACTGTTTCTGCTGGTTTTTGAGTTTCTGGTGTTTTTCGTACCTACGGATTGGGAGCCACAGGTGCGAAGTCGCAGGAACAGAAGGAGGCTCGTAGATTTAGAATTGGGAAGCCTAGGGTTGGAGCATAGGCGCGAGGATTTCGCCGTACCTACGAGCCTGCATGCGCGAGACCTGGGCACATGTGCGGAGGCTGAGTGTTTAAGCGATCCTTGTAGGTGCGAGATTTTGCCGCAGGTGCAAGAAAAAGTCCGCATGTGCGAGAACCCTGGGCAGAGTGTATAAATAGCACACTTTGCGAATTTTGGCCCATTCTTCATCATTATTAGTCGATTTTGGAGCTCTTGGTAGTGAATTTTAAGGGGAATTCGAGAGATATCAGTGAGGTAAGTTGCTTAAGCCCTAATACTCGTGTTTATGGTGATTTTTCGTTGTTTAATCATGTAATTAGTGGGAATTAGGGGTGAAGTTAAAGGGTTAAGGCTTGTATTTTGGAGTTTTGAGCTGAGGATTTTAGGGACCAAACGGTGTTGTATTTTGATGAATTTGGTATGGTTAGTCTCGTGAGTGAATGGGCTTTCTAGTTTAGTAATTTTTGTCGGGTTTCGAGACGTGGGCCCGGGGCTGGGTTTTAGCAAGTTTTGGGTTTTGGCTTAATTTTGTAGTTTTTCTTGTGGAATTGGTTTCCTTAGCATATGGTGATGGTATTGTACTGGTTGTTAATAGATTTAGAGCATTTGGAGGCCAAGACGAGGGGCGAGAGCATTCCAAAGTAGGGTTTCTACACTGTTAAGGTAAGTAACAGTTTTAAATTTGGTTTTGAGGATATAAAACCCGGAGATTTGATATCATGTGACTGTTTGGAGGTGACACCCATGCTAGGCGACGGGCGTGTGGGTGTACGCCGTGAGGGATTGAGACTTGGTCCGTCCCATGAGGCTGTGAAGTCTAATAGCCTTTATTCGTGTTTATGTGTTTTCCTGTCTGCAAGAACTTGATTGCTTTCATGTTAGAGATCATGCTTAGGCTTTATCCCTGCTTATATTAGTTATACTCAATCATAGTGATTCTTGTACATATATACCCTAGTCTCTTTTATCTTGTTGCTGATACACTTTAATACTTTGATTTGGGCTGCTTTCCTTTATTTATTGAGAACTGTGAGGCTAGAGAGGTACATGACTAACTGAGGCCGAGGGTCGCTTGTGACGTATTGTACTATAGCACGTGAGTTGTCCGTGTGGATCAAATTGATACCATAGAACGCGAATTGTCCGTGCGGATCCAGATATAATATGATAGCACGTGAGTGGTCCGTGCAGATTAGTGCTTGGGCTGTAGGAGCCCCTCCGGAGTCTGAACACCCCTAGTGAACGCAAGCACCTATTGAGCGTGTGCATATAGGGGTGAGGTATTGAGTGATAGCGTTTGTGAGGTTTCATCTATTTTTGTTGTTGTTGCATTTATCTGCCATTTTCCATGTAGTAGTTGATAATTTATGTGACTGCTTTTACTCATCTTTATTCTTAACTGTGAAAAATTATTAATCGAATTGTTCTGCTTAGCTCGTCACTACTACTCATTTCCTTAGTTATTATTGTTACTTGCTGAATCAGTTGTACTCATACTACACCCTGCACTTCATGTGCAGATCCAGGTTTGTTTGAGCGTGGCGATTGTTGAGTCCACGCCGGCTGAGTTTCGGAGACTGCCAAGGTAGCTGCCAGCGTCCGCAGGACCTTGTTACTTATTATATTTACCTTTTCTGGTTGTATTGATATCTATACATTTGCTGTAATAGTTTTAAGGACTTAGACGTTCATGGCTTGGTGACACCCCAATGTTTGGAGCTCGTTTTCGGCATTATATTTCAAATTAAGTTTGACCATGATTTTATGGAAATTTCTAATATTGAAAAGCTTTACTTAACTCTTATATTTTAAATTGGTAGTATTTTTGAGAAAATAGGCTTGCCTAGTATCACGATAGGCGCCATCACAACAGGGTTTAGATTTGGTTCGTGAGAAGTTGGTATCAGAGCCTAGGTTACATAGGTCTCACAAGTCATGAGCGGGTTAGTAGAGTCTTGCTGATCGGTACAGAGAGTCTGTACTTATCTTCGAGAGGCTACAGCCTTTGGAAAATTTTACATCCTTGGATTCTTGTTGTGCCATCTATTTATTCTGGTAACTAAACATCTGTTATTTTATGCTCTCATAGATGGTGAGGACCCACACTACCAGACAGGATGACCAGCCACTAGTTAGGCCCATGAGAGGCCGAGGCCGTGGTAGGGGTAGGGGTGCCGCCCGTGCAACAGCTGGGGCAGCACCTGCAGATCCCCTAGTTGTCCCAGATCAGGACCAAGTCCCTGTGGTAGATGTTCCAGCAGGACCAACTCAGACACCACCTGTTCCTATTGTGATTCCTAGCCTTTAGGAGGACCTAACCTAGATTTTATCCATATGTACTGGCCTTGCTCAGGCGGACTCAGTTATTATGACTGCAACCACTTCTCAGATCGGGGGAGGCACCCAGACTCTCATCGCCCGCATACCGGAGCAGGTTGTTCAGGGACTCCAGCCACCGGTGGCACCACCAGCCCAGCTGGTTGTATCTTCTTAGGAGCATGTAGTTCCTTCTATGCCGGAGGATGATCAGTGTAGGTTAGAGAGTTTTGGGAGACTCGAGACTCCACCTTTCAGTGGTTCAGAGAGAGAGGATGCTAGGATTTCCTGGACAGGCGTTAGAGGATACTCCCCACAGCTGGTATTCTGGAGACTTGTGGGGTATCATTCACTATATTTCAGTTTTCTGGGGATGCAGTCCGATGGTAGGAGACTTACGAGTGGTGTAGGCCTGTTGGCACAGCACCCCTCACTTGGCAGCAATTCTCCGTGGTATTTTTGGAGACGTTCATGCCTCAGTCTCGTAGAGGGGAGTTGTGTAGACAGTTTGAGCAACTTTGCCAGGGTGATATGTCTGTGATGCAGTATGAGATACGATTCTCGGAGTTTGCCCGTCATGCTATCTGGTTGGTTCCCACAGAAAAGGAGAGGATCATGAGTTTTATAGATGGTCTCACTTTTCGGCTACGGTTGCTTATGATCCGAGAGAGGGTATCTGGTGCTACCTTTGATGAGGTGGTCAACATTGCTCGACATATTGAGATGGTTCATGGTTAGGAGAGGGTTGAGAGGGAGGCAAAGAGGCCTTGTGGACTAGGTGGATTCAGTGGTGCTCCTCATAGGGGTCAGTTCCAGCACGACAGAGGCCGTCCATTCAGGCATGCTCCGTCGGCTCGCCCGTTTCACCGTGGTGCATCATCTGGCCATGGTTATCATAGTCATCAACAAGGCCAGTCATCATTCAGTGCACTCCATCGCAGAGTTCTCATCATGCCCCGTCCGCTCAGGTATCCCCGGGTAGTTCTTTTGGGCATCAGGAGCAGCAGTTCCGTCAGATGAGGGTTTTTCGTGTGCAGGGATTTTGGTCACATTATGAGAGATTTCCCTAGCTGTTGGGTGGGACTCCACAGCGGGGTACTCGGCCGATGACACCAGCACCAGTTCATCCACCACCCGCCCATCCATATAGGGATGGAGCCCAATTAGTTAGGGGTCGCCCGAGAGGGGGAGGCAGATAAGGGGGTGGCCAGGCCCGTTTCTATGCCCTCCCAGCCAGATCGAATGCTATTGTTTCAGATACTGTGATCACATGTATTGTCTCAGTCTATCACAGAGATGCCTCATTATTATTTTACCCTGGTTCTACATATTCATAAGTTTCCTCGTATACCTCTCACTTTCTGGATATGCCCCTTGAGTCTTTAGCTTTATTGTTCATGTATCTACTCCAGTGGGCGATACTATTGTTGTGGATCGCGTATATTGGTCATATGTGGTGTCTATTGGGGGCCTAGAGACCTGAGTGGACCTTTAGTTGCTTAGTATTGTTGAATTTGATGTTATATTAAGTGTGGATTGGTTATCTCCATGTCATGCTATTTCAGATTGTTACACCAAGACCGTGACGTTAGCGATGCTGGGAGTTCCGAGAGTAGAGTGGAGTGGCTCTATAGACTATGTATCGAGTAAGGTGATTTCATATTTGAAGGCTCAATGTATGGTTGAGAAGGGTTGTTTCTCTTACTTGGCTTTTGTGAGAGATGTTAGTGTAGAGGCTCCTGACATTGATTCTGTTCCGGTGGTATGTGATTTTTCGAATGTATTTCCTGCAGACTTGCGGGTCATGCCACCCGACAGGGATATTGACTTTGGTATTGATTTGGTGTCAGACACTCAGCCCATTTATATTCCACCATATCGTATGGCACCGACAGATTTGAAGGAATTGAAAGAACAACTTCAGGAACTCCTTGATAAAGGGTTTATTCGGCCTAGTGTGTCACCTTGGGGTGCACTAGTTCTATTTGTGAAGAAGAAAGATGGTTCCATGAGAATGTGTATTGATTACAGGATGTTGAACAAGTTCACTATCAAGAACAAGTATCCTTTGCCTCGTATTGATGATTTATTTGACTAGCTTCAGGGAGCGAGGGTGTTCTCTAAGATCGATTTTAGGTCTGGGTATCATCAGCTGAAGATTCGGGATTCAGGATTCGGATATTCTTAAGATAGATTTCAAGACCCGTTATGGCCATTATGGGTTCTTGGTGATGTCTTTTGGGCTGACCAATGCCCCAACAACATTCATGCATTTTATGAATAGTGTATTCTAACCATATTTGGATTTCGTCATATTTTATTCATTAATGACATCCTGGTGTACTCTCGTGGCCAGGAGGAGCATGCTCATCATTTGAGGATTATATTACAGAGATTGAGGGAGGAGAAACTTTATTCTAAGTTCTCCAAGTATGAGTTTTGGCTTGGGTCAGTAGCATTCTTAGGGCACGTGGTGTCCAGTGAGGGTATTTAGGTGGATCCGAAGAAGATAGAGGCGGTGCAGAGTTGGCCTAGACCATCCTCATCCACGGAGATTAGGAGATTTCTTAGTTTGGCGGGTTATTATTGTCGCTTTGTGGAGGGATTTTCATCTATTTCTTCTCCCTTGACCAAATTGACCCAAAAGGGTGCCCCATTCAGGTAGTCGGATGAGTGTGGGGAGAGCTTTCAGAAGCTCAAAACTGCCTTGACCACAACTCCAGTGTTAGTTCTGCCATCAGCTTCAGGTTCTTATACCGTGTATTGTGATGCCTCGAGGATAGGAATTGCATGTGTTTTGATGCAGGAGGTAGGGTGATTGCCTATGACTCACGCCAGTTGAAGACCCTTGAAAAGAATTATCCAGTGCATGATCTTGAGTTAGCAGCCATCGTTCATGCCTTGAAGATTTGGCGTCATTATTTGTATGGGGTTCATTGTGAGATTTATACTGATCACGGGAGTGTGCAGCATCTGTTCAAGCAGAATGATCTTAATTTGCGTCAGTGGAGATGGTTGGATCTTCTTAAGGACTATGATATCACCATTTTATACCATCCGGAAAGGCCAATGTGGTGGCCGATGCTTTGAGTTGCTGGGCGGAGAGTTTGGGGAGTTTAGTATATCTTCATGCAGCAGAGAGACCGTTGGCATTGGATGTTCAGGCCTTAGCGGGCCAACTTGTGAGATTAGATATTTTGGAGCCTAGTCGGGTATTAGCTTGCGTGGTCTCCAGGTCTTCTCTTTATGACCGTATTTGGGAGCATCAGTATGATGACCCCCACTTGCTCGTTCTTCAGGGCAGGGTCCGGCAAGGTGATGCTAGGGATGTGACTATTGGTGATAACAGTGTGTTGAGGTTGTAGGGCTGGTGTGCGCCTAATGTAGATGGGCTTCGGAAGCTGATTCTTGAGGAGGCCCACAACTCACAATATTCCATTCATCTGGGTGCCACGAAGATGTATCAGAGTTTGAGATAGCACTATCGGTGGTAGCGGATGAAGAAAGATATAGTTGGGTTTGTAGCTCGTTGTCTCAACTGTCAGTAGGTTAAATATGAGCATCAGAGACCGGGTGGATTTCTTCAGAGAATAGATATCCTAGAGTGGAAGTGGGAGCGGATCACCATTGACTTTGTAGTTGGGCTCCCACGAATTTCGAGGAAGTTCGATGCTATTTGGGTATTGTGGATCAGCTGACCAAGTTTGCGCACTTCATTCATGTTGGTACTACTTATACTTCAGAGCGGTTGGCTGAGATTTATATCCGAGAGGTTATTCGCCTTCATGGTGTCCCAGTATCTATCATTTCAGATAGAGGTACTCAATTTACATTGCAGTTTTGGAGGGTTGTGCAGTGAGGGTTGGGTACTCAGGTTGAGTTGAGCACAACTTTTCACCCTTAGACGGACGGGAAGTTCGAGCGCACTATTCATATATTGGAGGACATGTTGCGCGCTTGTGTTATTGACTTTGGGGGTTCATGGGACCAGCTTCTCCCACTCGCGGAGTTTGCATATAACAACAATTATCAGTAGAGTATTCAGATAGCTCCGTACGAGGCTTTATATGAGAGGATGTGTAGATCTCCGGTTGGATGGTTTGATCTGGGTGAGGTTAGGCTCTTGGGTGCAGATTTAGTCCAGGATGCATTAGATAAGGTTTGATTCAGAAGCGGCTTCACACGCTGCAGTCTAGGCAGAAGAGCTATGCGGACAGGAAGGTCTGGGATGTGTCATTTATGGTTGGGGAGAAGGTTTTGCTGAAGGTATCACCCATGAAGGGGGTTATGAGGTTCGGGAAGAGGGTCAAGTTGAGCCCCCGATTCATTAGGCCTATTGAGGTGCTTCAGAGGATAGGGGAGGTGGCTTATTAGCTTGCCTTGCCACCCAGTTTGTCGAGTGTGCATCCAATATTTCATGTTTCCATGCTTCGGAAGTATATTGGTGATCTGTCCCATGTCTTGGACTTCAGCACAGTTCAGTTGGAGGGTGACGTGTCTTATGATGTGGAGCCGGTGGCTATTTTGGATCGGTTAATTCGAAAGTTGAGGTCAAATAACATAGCTTCAGTGAAGGTGCAGTGAAGAGGGAAGCCTGTGGAGGAGGCCACCTGGGAGAACGAGAAGGAGATGCGGATCGGATATCCACACCTATTTGAGACTCCAGGTATGTTTCTAGACTTATTGGAGGACAAATATTTGTTTAAGAGGGGGAGGATGTAACGACCTAGCCGGTCATTTCGAGTGTTATATTACCGTTTTCTCCGTTTTGCTTCTTTATGTGTTATTCAACTGTACTATGTCGTATCAAATTGGGTGATTCGGGTCCATAGTGGTTTCGGAGTGGAATGAGACACTTAGTCCCTTATTTAGAAGTTTAAGTTATAAAAGTCAACCAAATGTTGACTTATGAGTAATGATCTTGGATTTGGATTTCTATAGTTCAGTTATCTCTGCTAGGTGATTTTGGACATAGGAGCGTGTCCGCAATGTAATTTGGAGGTCCGTGGTAGAACTACGCTTGAATTGGCAAAAGTTGGAAATTTGGCGATTTCGATCGCCAGTGGAAAATTAGATATCGGGGTCGGAATGGAATTTTGGAAGTCGTATTAGGTTCGTAGTGTCATTTGTGACATGTGTGCAAAATTTGAGGTCATTCGGACAGGTTTGGCAGGTTTCAACTTCGTTTGCAGAATTTGGAAGTTTAGAAGTTCTTAGGCTTGAATCCGATGGTAATTTGGTGTTTTGGTGTTGTTTTGAGCATTCCGAAGGTTTGACTAAGTTTGTATATCAGAATAGGAATTGTTGGTATTATTGGTCGATGTCTTGAGGGCCTCGGGTGTGTTTCAGGTGGTTAACGGATTTGGTTTTGGAGTTGAGAGCTGCTGTTTCTGCTAGTTTTTGAGTTTCTGGTATTTTTTCGCAACTGCGGATTGGGAGCCGCAGGTGCAAGGTTGCAGGAGTAGAATGAGGCTCGCAGATGCAAAATTAGGAAGCCTAGGGCCGGAGCGCAGGCGCGAGGATTTGGCCGCACCTGCGAGCCCGCATGTGGCGAGACTTGGGCACATGTGCAGAGGCTGGGCGTTTAAGTGATCGTCGCAGGTGCAAGATTTTCACCGCAGGTGCGGTACCGCTGGTGGGAGAAAAAGGCCGTAGGTGCGAGAATCCTGGGCAGAATGTATAAATAGTACACTTTGTGAATATTTGTCCATTCTTCACCTTTTTGAGTCGGTTTTGGAACTGTTGGCAGTGCTTTTGAAGGGGAATTCGAGGGATATCAGTGAGGTAAGTTTCTTGAACCCTAATACTCATATTTATGGTGCTTATCCGTTGTTTAATCAAGTAATTAGTGGGAATTAGGGATGAAGTTGAAGGGTTAACGCTTGGGATTTTGGACAGTTTGAGGTGAGGATTTGAGGGACCAAATGGTGTTGGATTTTGATGCATTTGGTATGGTTAGACTCGTGAGCGAATGAGACTTCTAGTTTGGTAATTTTTGTCGGGTTTCGAGACGTGGGACAGGAGGGGGGGGGGTCGTGTTTTAGCGAATTTTGGGTTTTGGCTTAATTTTGTAGTTTTTCTTTTGGAATTCGTTTCCTTAGCATATGTTGATGGTATTGTACTGGTTGTGAATACATTCGGAGCTTTTGGAGTCCGAGAGCATCCTAGAGTAGGATTTCTACAATGTTAAGGTAAGTAACAGTTTTAAAAACGGTTTTGAGGGTATAGAACCCGGAGATTTGAAATCATGTGACTGTTTGGAGGTGACACCCATGCTAGGTGACGAGCGTGTGGGTGTACGCCGTGAGGGATTAAGACTTGGTCTATCTAGTGAGGCTGTGAAGTCTAGTAGCCTTTATTCATGTTTATGTGTTTTCTTGTCTGCAAGAACTTGACTACTTTCATGTTAGAGATCATGCTTAGGCTTTATCCCTGCTCACAGTAGTTATACTCAATCATAGTGATTCTTGTACATATTTACCTCAGTCTCTGTTATCTTATTACTGATACACTGTAATACTTTGATTTGGGATGTTTTCCTTTATTTATTGAGAACTGTGAGTCTAGAGAGGTACATGACTGAGTGATTCCTAGGGCCGCTTGTGAGGTATTTTACTATAGAACGTGAGTTGTCCGTGCAGATCAGATTAATACCATAGAATATGAGTTGTACGTGCGGATCCAGATATGATATGATAGCACGTGAGTGGTCCGTATAAATTAGCGCTTAGGCTGTAGGAGCCCCTCCGGAGTCTGAACACCCCCAGTGAGCACAGGTACCTATTGAGCATGTGCATTGAGGGCTGAGGGATTGAGTGACAATGCTTGTGAGGTTTCATCTATTTTTGCCGTTGTTGCATTTATCTGCTATTTTTCCATGTAGTAGTTGATAATTTATGAAACTGATATTTTGCTCATGTTTATTCTTTATTGTGAAAAATTATTAATCGAATTGTTCTGCTTAGCTCGTCACTACTACTCATTTTCTGAGTTATTACTGTTACTTGCTGAGTTGGTTGTACCCCTGCACTTCATGTTTATATCCAGGTGTGTTTGAGCGCGGCGATTGTGGAGTTCAGTCGATTGAGTTTCGGAGATTGCAGTGTAGCTGCCAGCGTCCGCAAGATCTTGTTACTCCTTTTATTTCCCTTTTCTAGTTGTATTGACATTTTTACAGTTGATGTAATAGTTTTAAGTACTTAGAAGCTCATGACTTGGTGACACCCCGATGTTTGGGGCTCGTTTTCTGCATTATATTTCAAATTAAGTTTGACCTTGATTTTATGGAAATTTCTAATATTGAAAAGCTTTACTTAACTCTTATATTTTAAATTGGTAGTATTTTTGGGAAAATAGGCTTGCCTAGTATCGCGATAGGCGCCATCACGACAGGGTTTAGATTTGGGTCGTGACACTTCCTCGAACGGGCTACCCAACTAATATGCCCGCCACCACTAATAAGCGGCTCCCTTGAGCTGGAACGTAGTAAAAGAAACACCGATCGTCTCCACGATACCCATAGTGCAGAGAATGTGGTGACACTCCTCCAGAAAACCCCGGGCATCTTCTGTCGCCAATCCATTGAAGGTAGGAGGGTGGTACTTCTTGTACCTCTCAAGTCTAAGTTATTCTTTCTCAGATGTTGTTGCCCTAACCACGGGCTAAACTGGGACCACAGGCTGGGTCGCCATGACAGCTGGAACCTGACCAACATGAACTCGCTGCTCTGTAGCATGGGCGGCGGGAGCCTGAGCTCCTCCTCCGGCCTGTGAGGTAGCTGGTTCAACCATTATCAACCCCACCTAAGCCAATGTACCAAACATGCTGAGGAACTGTACTAAAGTCTCTTGAAGTCTGAGGGTAATAGCAGGCGCCTCTGGCACCTGCCCCCCAACTGGAACTACTGGCGGCTCCTCAACTGATGCTTTGGTAGGTGCCCTAGCTGCGGCACATGCTCCTCATTGACCTCTGCCCCTAGCGACATCCGTTCCGGGGGTAACGTCATTAGGAATTGCAGCTCGTGTCCTCACCATCTGTAAGAGAATGGAATGATAAAAGTTCAAACTTTGAGATCAACGAACTTGCACGATAGGAATGAAGGAAATGAAATTTTCCTAATAGTTTCATAGCCTCTCGAAGATGAGTACATACGTCTCTGTACCGATCCGCAAGACACTACTAAACTTGCTTATGACTCGTAGCATGTACCTAGAGCTCTGGTACCAACTTGTCACAACCTAATTTCCTCTCCGTTGGCTATTGTGATGGCACCTAGTCTTAAGGACTAGGTAAGCCTAACTTCTTCTAAATAACAACAATAATAAAGTAACATCTAAAATTTCTGAATTATAAATTGTCTATACAATTTACAATATTTGGTGAACCAACTGGTCGCTCCTCTAGTTGAAGTATTTCCAAAACAGGTAGTACAAGTCATCAGCTCTACAGAAGTTGCTACAACTTCTAAATACAACTGTTTGGAAATAGGTAAAAAAGGTAGGAATTCAAAATAGGAAGGTGACTCCGAAGCCTATGAACTCAGCAACAACTTTACCTTGAGTCTCCACAACGATAATCCGCGCTGCTAGCTAATGATGAACTAACTTCGCAATACCTGGATCTGCACAAAAATGTGTAGAAGTGTAGTATGAGTACACCACAGCAGTACTTAGCATGTATCAAGACTAACCTCAGTGCAGTAGTGACGAGAATCAAGACACCTACTGGACTAAAAAACCTGAACAAGTATAAATATAGGAACAATAGAGTATGATATCTACATAAAGACTACACGATAAGGCTAACGATACAATAATTACAATAAGAAAGGAAAACAACAAGTATCAGCAGAATACCACAAGAATGACACAGAAGAGTGAATGGAAACACAACCTAAATACGAAATCACAAATACAGAAAGGACAAGTAATAATTCAACAACAATGATCGTTTTCACGTCAGTTTTTAGTCAATAAAATCCATGAGGTACCGAACCTCGGACCAATCACAACTCACGGGTCACAATACCTAAACCCTAACACTTGGCATCCTATAACCTCATTACACCTCATAACCGCACTGGCGACTTATGTGCCAAAATAGAGCCATTCTCACATAGAAGGCAAGTAAACAAGGGTGTGCATCTATACTCAACAATATCAATAAGGCCTATTAACCGATAAGAGTGGTTAATTACATGTATGCTTGTGCATGTGTCCTAACATAGTTCATACCAGCTAGTAAGCATAAGAGAAGGAACGTACAACACGTAGCATGTTTCCTCACAACTTTCACAAAATAAAGCTCACACAGATAAGTGTACCACTACACAAATATCAACAACAAGAATGCCTCTAGGCCATCACAAGTCATCACAAATCAATCCCTGACACATCCCATCGTATCTCGCCACGCGTGCAATAGTAAAGTAAATGCCCGCCTTGTACGCCACACGTGCATAATAATGTTCCCACCTTGTCTCTCCACATGCACAACCACAAATATATATATCCTGCCTTCTCATGTCGCATGTTCAAATATCAATAGTAATAACAGCACGTTAGAAACCTCGTGCACCACCACAACAAGTACAACAACAACAATGACAATAATACAAAGTACGACAAGTAACTCAACTCAGGAACCTTCGATCACCGAAACGGTAGAACTAGTTCACACGGAATAACCATAAAAAAGAATACAAAGCGTAATAGGAACAACTCAACAAGGATGAAAATAATATGTAACAATGGTCCCACAATGTACTGTTCAACAACAAGAAACTAATATGAGTCGAATAATTCCGAAAAAGGGCAAGTCAACTAAGGCATATGATATCTAAGCTTCTTTTAAGGTTGGGTAATTACTACAGAGGTAACTATAACATCAAAATAAATGTAAGTAGTTAGGGGAATGATAATATGGAAATATAAGAGATAATAGTTCCAATTAAGGCACATATGCAATAAATAAAACAACAAGAGTGGATCATGAAGCAATTGATTCTAACTAAGCAGGTAACGATGAAACTAGTAATTAAGAAATATAATAATAACAAGAACAACTGCATATTCAATGAACACAAGGACCTAGGAACCCTAAGAGGCCAATTTCTACAAATAAGTCCGAGCACGTACTCGTCACCTCGCGTACACGGACCACAATTAGCATAGAAGACTCAAATCCTAAAGGGTAGTTCCCCCCACAAGGTTAGGCAAGATACTTACCTCAGGGAAGACAAACCAATACCCTAAAATGAACTTCTCGGGTGAAATAACCTCCGGGCGACTAAAATATAGCCAAAATAACTTTAAAGCATAAATAAAACTCATAAGAAACTATTCCGGATCATAAAGCCACAATCTTTATCAAAAACTAAAAATCAACCAAAAAGTCGGCCTCTTGGCTCGCACCTTGGAACACGATAAGTTTAAAAAAAACCCGAACACCCATTTCGATACGAGCTCAACCATACAAAAATTATCAAATTCCGATACCATTTGGTCTCTCAAGTCATCATTTTTCATTTTGAAAGTTTTTACAATTTTATCCAATTTTTTCACTTTGATTCTCACCATTTTGATGTTAAAACTCAAATAAAATCATGA
Source organism: Nicotiana knightiana (assembly GCA_005239525.1). NCBI lineage: Eukaryota > Viridiplantae > Streptophyta > Magnoliopsida > Solanales > Solanaceae > Nicotiana > Nicotiana knightiana. Next base: position 46,699 of record ML386858.1, on the reverse strand, counting down.
AGTATACTTAGAAATTGATCAATGGCACTTACCCAACAATTGTAGATGAAGTTACTCTTTCAAAGTCGCCCACTCTTAGATATAGTGTTCAAAAATACACAAAACGAAGCAAAAAACCGAATTACCCAGCTGAAAACAAGCTGCAGATGTCGCATTTGCGATCCAGGGTGCCTAATTGCGAACCCTCACAAAAGCGAAGAATCCTTCGCAATTACGAACAAGAACAGGGATAGAAAAGGTCGCATTTGCGATAAAAAGTTCGCAATTGCGAACTGGGCATCGCACATGAGATAGAAATGTTCGCAATTGCGACAACATTAGAAACCAACAGTCTCCCCTGCATCGAAATCAGCATAAATCACTCATACGATGTCCACTTTCGATGATTAATTTTGCTATGGCTCTGTAATTTCGATACGGGTCTAATGGTTCAATAAAAACTTAATTTGGAGCTCATTTTCTTAATGTGGTACCATTTACATTGAGGAAACGACGACGAAGGATTAAAAACAAGCGCAACACAACCTAAACCTATCCGAAACTCACCCAAGCCACTCGAGACCTCGTCCGAAAATACCAACAAGTCCCGTAACACTAAATTAACATACTAGAGGCCTAAAATCACATAAAATAATGTTGAAATTATGAATCGCACCAAGAATCGAACATACGAACTTTCAAATCTTCTAACTTCTACAACTCGTGCCGAAACCTATCAAATCAACCCGGAAAGACGTCAAATTTTTCAGGCAAGTCCCAAATGACATTTAAGAGCTGTACCAACTCTCAAAATCGCATTCCGACCCCAATATCACCAAATTCAATTATTGGTCAAACCTCTCCACCTTCCAAACTTCAACTTTTCCAACTTTCGCCGAAATGCTTCAAATCACCCTATGGACCTCCAAATCCAAATTCGGAGACACGATTAAGTCCAAAATCACCATACGAAGCTATTAAAATCATCCAAAACCCATTCCATAGATGTTTACACAAATAAAATTTCGGTCAACTTTTACCGTTTAAGCTTCCAAAACTAGGATCCTTCTTCCAATTTGACTCCAAATCATCCGGTAACTGAACTCGACCATGCACGTAAATCAATACACCTAATATGAAGCTTCCCAGGATGTTATGCCTCCAAAATGGACTTAAATTCTAAAAATGACCAGCCGGGTCGTTACAACAATGCATGTTAGGGTACAACCAAAGAGGATCGACTTTTCTAATTCCAAATAATGTCCATGAATAATGTCATAATCTAGAATGTGAGTTCAGTGAACACTCAAAATCATTTTAAAGGTTAATTAAACTTCATAGGAAGTACAATTTCTATTTGATTGGTATGGTGGAACCTTGGCAAGACATTAACAAACTTGATGTATATAGAAGAAGATTGGGAATTGGATCTTCTTGTGCAAATGTGAATGGCAAGATCTGGTAATTTGTAGATGAAGACATTGATGTAGAGCTGCTTATTGATATGTAAAAACAACTGAGTCTAAAGTAGTTCCATAGGGTATTGCGTAGAGAATTGATGTTATTGAAAGAATTGAGTTGTGGAATTCATTGTATCATATTTCCTCAGACATGATTGTGCCTTGACTTGTTGGAGGGGATTTGTATGTCATATTGGCTGAGGAGGAGAAGTATGGTGGATTTCCAGTATATCTTAGTGATGTTGAAGACTTTGCACATTGTATTGATACTTGTTCTCTTTATGATTTAGAATTTAAAGGTATCTTGTACACTTGGTGTAATGGAAGATTAGATGCTGCTTGTATTCTTAAGAAACTGGATAGGTATTTGGCCAACCAATAGTTTCAGGACCTATTCCCAACTTTGGAGTTGAGCACCTCATTAAATATGGATCTGATAATGCTCCTCTTGTGTTTCTTGAACTTTTGGGTGGAGAATGATTCTTTTCTAGAGGTGGTCAAGGAGAACTGGACGTCAGATGTTGTGGACAACCCTTTCATCAATTTTAGTACAAACTCTAGAATGTGAAGAAGGTGTTGGCAGAGTGGAGTAAAGAGACTTTTGGAGATATTTTCAAATAAATTGCTGCACTTGAATATGTCATCAAAGTTCATGAGTCTGAATTTGAGCTTAATCCAACTACTCAAAATAGGGAAAATATTCACAATGTCCAAGCAGATCTCACTAGATACATACACATAGAAGAGGAGTTTTAGATACAAAATCTGGGATGCAATGGTTTAAAGATAGAGACAAAAAATACCAAGATATTTTATGCACATGTTAAAAGGAAGAGAGAGCTCGAAAGTGTCCAAAATACTAGATAAGAATAGAAATTGGCTTGAGTCACAAGAAGACATAGCCAAGGAGGCTGTTGAATTCTTTCAACAATAATTCATTGAAGAAAGGTTTCCTAACAACTTTGATATTGCCAATCATGTTCCTAGGTGTATAGACCTGGACGATCGTTTTGAGTATTATAGCCCTGTTCTCCAATTTATTTCTCATACTGTGCCCATTTCTTGTTATGTGACTTGCCGGGGTGGTTGGTTTGGTTTAGGGGATGTTTTGGAATGAGTTAGGGCACTTAGTCCCAAGGTTGGAAGTCTAACTTGAAAGTGTTAACTGGATGTTGACTTGTGTGCAAATAACTCTGAAATGGAGTTTTGATGGTTCCGATAGCTCCGTCGGGTGATTTTTTACTTAGAAGTGTGTCCGGATATTGATTTGGAGGTGCGTAGGTGATTTTGGCTTGAATTGGTGAAAGTTAGAAAATAGAAGTTTGTAGAGATGAGAAGTTTGACCGAGAGTTGACTTTGTGATTATCGGGCTCAGATTTTTGTTCCGGTATTTTTAATAGGTTTGTTGGGTCATTTATGACTTTTGTGCAAAATTTGAAGTTAATCGGAGTTGGTTTGGTATTTTTCGACATTAGTTTTGGAAGTTAGAAGTTCATATGTTCATTAGGCTTGAATAGATGCACGATTCGTGGTTTTAGTGTTGTTTTATGTGATTTGACGCTTTGGGCGAGTTCACATGATATTTTAGGACTTGTTGGTATTTTTAATTGAGATCCCGGGAGTCTCGGGTGTGATTCGGATAATGTTCACCGCATTTTGAACTTTGAGGAACTGCTGATTTTTCTGTTGCTAGTTTCCTTATATGCATTCTCGAGTGGAGGATTGCGATCGCGATCACGGAGAGTATTGTAGGTAGCTGGGGAATTCGTGTTATGAATTTGCGGGAAGGGGTCTGCGTTCGCGAAGATTTGGGAGGCAGTGCTACGAGAACGCGTGAGCGGGGTCGCGTTTTCGAACATGAATGAAGGTGGCTGGGAGTTCACGTGGTTTATTCTTTGCGACCGCGTGAAGAGTTCGTGATCACATAGGTCGAGGAGTCTGTAAATCGTGTTCATGACTGTTGGTTCGCGTTCACGAAGAGTACTTTGAGGGCAACTTGATTTTTGTTCTTCGCGATCGCGAGGGACTTTTTGCGATCGCAAAGAGGAACATCTGGGCAGACTGTTAAAATATCAAAATTGAGTGTTTGAACCCATTTTTCATATTTTGAGCTAGAGACCTTGGATTTGCGCGTTCTTGAAGGGATTTTCAAGGAGTTTATTGGGGTTAGTGATTCTAACTCGGATTTGATTGTTATTCATGAATCTATCTTTGATTTTACCATTTAAGTAGTATTTTGGGTTAGAAAAATTAGGGAAAAATTGTAGAAACTTCATAGGCTTTAATTTGAAGATTTGAAGGATGAGCAGCTATTGGAATGTAGTAATTTTTGTATTATTGGACTCATGGTTGAATGGGTGTTTGGATTTTGTTAATTCTTTTCATATTCCGAAATGTGGGCTAGGGGTTGATTTTTTAACTTTTGTTAATGAACATAGATTTATCATATGGAATTGATTTCTATAGCTTGTGTTGAATTTATCGAGTTGTTTGTGGCTAGATTCTAGTCGTTTGGAGGCTGATTCGTGAGGCAAAGGCTTAGTGGAGTCGAGATTTGCACGGTTTGCGATAAGTAACACTTTTAAACTTGGTTATGAGGGTATGAGTCCTAGAAGTATGTGTTATGTGGTTGGTGTTAAGGTGACACACATGCTAGGTGATGGGCGTGTGGCCGTGCACTGTGGTAATTATATCCGGTCGATTCTGTGGTACTGTGTAGTCATCAAACCTTGTTTCTATTCATGCGATCCCTATGTTATTTGAGTAATTGAGCTGCAATCCATGTTAGAAATCATGTTTAGGCTATACACTTATCGATCAAGACCCATTAGGGTCATTTCTGCTGTTGAATTATTTGCTTAAATAGCAATTTTGTACTCAGTCACATCCATAATTTGCATATCATATTTCAATCTCGGTTACTATTTATTATTGTATCATATATCATTGCTTGGGCTGATTGGCATGAGATTTGTGAGCCCGAGAGTTTGGAGGATTGATAACTGAGATGGGGCCTTAGAGCTATGTTCTGAGTGAGATTTGTGGATCAGGCTACACGTCGCATCATGCCTTCTTGGATTTATATATATTATTATTACGGATTGGGCCGCATACTGCAATAGGCCCTGTGGTCTTATTATATGTTATAGGATAGGGCTGCACATCGCAACAGTCCATATTGGCTTTATATTAGTGCATGGTCAGGATCCACTCCTCTAGAGTCTGACATACTAGTAGCGAGCGCAGGTACCGTACAATGGCGAGTGATTGAGTGTGAGTTGAGGTAGTCAGATTGAGTACCCTGAGAGTGGGAGTATGTGAGGTTATCATTGTGATGCATTACATTTGACATGTAAATTTCACATGTAGATATAGAGATGTAACAGTCCTCATATCAGTCATACTTGGCATCTTCATCCCTGTTAAGCTTAAACTGCTAAACTTGAAAGCATGTCTATATTTTTGTACTGTGTACAAATTGTTTATGAGTTTTCCCTGAGATATTACTGTCATTCTTCCTGTCATATTTGTACGGTTATAAATCTAAATTTGGACTGTAATTATGTGAGCTCGTCACTTTTTCAGCCCAAGGATAGTCTTATTACTTATTGAGTACATTGGGTTGCTTGCACTCACACTACACTCTGCACTTCGTGTGCTGACCCAGGTACTTCCGAGTATGGAGGTTGCTAGCTTTGGAGTTTTATATGTTGGAGATATTTAATGTATCCGCCTTGGTGTCCGCAGGCCTTGACTCTCCTTGTTTTCCGTTTATTAGTACCGTTTTATCTTTCTAGATAGTGTTTTAGAAGTCAGACTATGTTGTCATGTAGATGTTCATGTACTCAGTGACACCTGGAGTTTGTGGAATTTTTTATTGAGTTGCGGTATTTTCTCGGAGTTATTATGAAATTTTCACTATTTAAGCTTATTTCGATATGTTTTAAATTAAAGATGCATGGTTATTTGTGATTTTTCATCTTGCCTAGTTTCCCGATAGGCGCCATCACGACATGTGAGATTTTGGATCGTGACAAGTTGGTATTAAAGCCTAGGTTACTGTAACGACCCGACCGGTCGTTTTGAGAGTTTAGCCCCGTTTCCCCGTTTCTGCTTCATTTTATGTGGTTCAACTTCATTTAAGTGTGTTGGGTTGGTTGGTTCGGGTTCAGAGTGGTCATGATGAGAATAGAGGCATTTGTTCTCTCAAGGTAGCCTAATAGTTGAAAAAGTCAACTGAGAGTTGACTTATTGGTGAACGACCTCGGAATGCAGATTTTATGGCTCGGATGGTTTCGTTAGGTGAATTGGGACATATGAGTGTGTTCGGAATGTAGTTTTGATGTCCGGTGTAGAAATAGGTTTGAATTGGCGAAAGTTAGTTTTTGGCGATTTCTGGTCAGCGGTGGAAAATAGGCTATCGGGGTCGAAATGGAATTTCGGAAGTTGGAACAGGTCCATAATGTCATTTTGAGTATGTGTGCAAAATTTCGGGTCAATCGGAGATGTTTTGGTTGGTTTCGAGTTGGCGGAATTTGGAAATTTCAAAGCTCATAGGCTTGAATTTGATGTAATTTTGGTGTTTTGAAGGATCAATTAAGTTAAAATAATGCTATGGGGTGTGTTGGTATGTTTGGTTTGGGCCCCGAGGGGCTCGGGATTGGTTTCGGATGGTTGGCGTGGTTTTAAACTTGGAAATTTGCAGCATTTTGCTGCTGGTGTGAGTTGCTGGTGCTAGCCGCACCTGCGGATGGGTAGCCGCAGGTGTGATGTCGCAGGTGCGGAGGATTGGCCGCATGCGCGACATTTTTTCCGTTAAGTGGTATTCCGCAGGTGCGCACCTGGGACCGCAGGTGCGACTAAGAGTCCGCAGGTGCGGAAATACTGGCAGAAACATTATAAAAAAGGGCCTTCATGAAATTTGTCTCATTCCACCATTTTTGCATGCGGGAGGAGCTCTTCGAAGGCAAATTGAAGAAGAGAATTCGTGGTTCTTCAGTGAAGGTAAGTTCTCGGGTTATTAACATCGTTTCTATGCTATTTTGATTCGGATTAGGCTTGTATTTGAAGGATTAAAGTAAGAAAAGTCTGTAAAATGGGAGGAAAGAGTTGGGAATTTCTTTTGGCAATATTAGTGGGCAATTGTGGTCCGATTTTAATGTTCTTGGTATGTACGGTCTAGAGGGAGGAAAAGGGTTCTTGTGATGTAAATTTTATCGGATTCCGAGACGTGGAACCGGGGCTCGGGTCCGGCCGAATTTTGAGATTCTTGTATAATTTGATAGTTTTCGATTGGGTTGTGTTCCTTTAGTATATATTAATGATATTAAACTGGTTTTGGCTAGATTTGGAGCAATCAGGAGGCAATTTGAGGGGCAAGAGCATAGCAGACTAGTGTTGTGGCGCGGTAGAGGTAAGTAATGGTTATAAATCTTGTCCTGAGGATATGGAACCCCGGACTACATATTTCTCACTGATTTTAGAATGGCGCACATGTCGGATGACGAGTATGTGGCGCACACTGATTTTTGGATTGGACTAGGTCCTCTCCGCGGCAACTAATGAGTTGCGTATTTTACTCAAACCTTATGTTAAATTATGTTCTAAAGATTTGTTGAAATATTTGGGATATAAGCCGTGTTTGGGGCCTTGTGCCGATCTGTTTAGACCCCTTGGGGGCTTTTTACTGCTGTTTTTTCCTCACTATTTGATGATGATTTCACTCAGGCACATTGTGCTTATTGTTTTCGAAACTCGGCCTGATTTATACTACTTGAGATTTCAAAATGATGTGTTGGGTCGAGAGCCCTGTTTTACTGATTCGCCCGAGGGGCTTTTGTGTGTTCTGCTGAGTGAGGCCGAGAGCCTGATTGTGAGGTTCTGAGTAATTGTGAGGTGCTGAGTGATATTAGCGCTTGGGCTGAAGGAGCCCCTCCGGAGTCTGTACACACCCCTAGTGAGCGCACAAAGTGCTGAGTGCCGAGTGCCGAGTGATTGGGAGGCATGAGTGACTGTGAGGTACTGAGTGACTGATTACGAGTGACTGTGAGGCATTACCGAGGAGCTGATTATGATACGTGTTTTACCCGAGGGGCTACTTATGATTTTACTACTTTCACTTTGAGCTTATGAAGTATGTTTTGCCCCGAGGGGCCTCTATATGATTCATTTCATTTTCATGCTAAATATTTCGATTTGAAATTGTTGAAAATATACATTCTTCAAAGGATTTTTCTGAATTTGGTTTTAAGGCATGATGATTTCATAAATCTATGTTATACTGTTGGAAAGGAAGGTTGTGCGTCTTGTGATTTGATGACAATGATTTTATGTGTTTCTTACTGCTCAGACCTGATTTATTTTCATTACTACTGAGTTGGTGTACTCACACTACTCCCTGCACCTTGTGTGCAGATTCAGGTGTTAGGGCAGGGTGAGCTGTCTATCTGTTCCAGAGATTCTCGGAGATGTGTGAGGTAGCTGCATGCGTCCGCAGTCCTGCTCCCTCTCTTCTTACTATTATAGAATTTATTTTTCGTTGAATTGTATATTTTATGTAGATGCTCATGACCAGTGACTCCGGGTTCTCGGGGGTTGTATATATCCAGTATAGCTTTAACTGTTTTATAAATGTTTAAAGGAAACCTTTATGGGTTATCGGCATAGTAAATATGTAAATGGAAGCTTATTATTATTTGAGTGTAGTTTTGGATGGCTTAGTTCCATGATAGGTTCCATCACGACTGGCCTAGATTTGGGGTCGTGACATTTACATATGTTCCACGAGTCATGAGCATGACTAGTAGCGCTTGTGAGGTGCTAAGTGATATTAGCGCTTGGGCTGAAGGAGCCCCTCCGGAGTCTGTACACACCTGTAGTGAGCGCACAGAGTGCCTAGTGATTAGGAGACATGAATGACTATGAGGTGCTGAGTGACTGTGAGGCATGCCCGAGGGGATGATTATTATACATGTTTTGCCCGAGGGGCTACTTATGATTTTACCACTTTCACTCTGAGCTTTTGAATTATGTTTTTCCCGAGGGGCCTCTATATGATTCATTTAATTTTCATACTAAATATTTTGATTTGAAGTTGTTGAAAATATACATTCTTCAAAGGATTTTTCTGAAGTTTGTTTTAAGGCATGATGATTTCATATATCTATGTTATACTGTTGGAAAGAAAGGTTGTGCATCTTGTGATTTGATGATATTGATTTTATATGTTTCTTGCTTCTCAGACCTGATTTATTTTCATTACTACTGAGTTGGTGTACTCACACTACTCCCTGCACCTTGTCTGCAGATTCAGGTGTTAGGGCAGGGTGAGCTGTCTATCTGTTCAAGAGATTCTCGGAGGTTTGCGAGGTAGCTGCATGCGCCCGTAGTCCTGCTCCCTCTCCTGCTTACTATTATAGAATTTATTTTTTGTTGAGTTGTATATTTTATGTAGATGCTCATGACCGGTGACTCCGGGTTCTCGGGGGTTGTATTTAATATTCAGTATAGCTTTAACTGTTTTATAAATGTTTAAAGTAAACCTTTATGGGTTATCAGTATAGTAAAGATGTAAATGGAAGCTTATTATGATTCGAGTGTAGTTTTGGCTGGCCTAGTTCCATGATAGGCGCCATCATGACTGACCTAGATTTGGGGTCGTGACAGTTTGGTATCAGAGCGCTAGGTTACATAGGACTCACCGGTCATGAGCATGTTTAGTAGAGTCTTGCGGATCGGTACAGAGACGTCTGTACTTATCTTCGAGAGGCTGCAGAACCCTTAGGAAAATCTCACATTTTTAAAAATTCTTGTCGTGCGAATCCATTGTATTCAGCCAAGAGTGTAACTCTTGAATTCCTTCCATGTATTCGAGCACGCACGAGAGCGGCTGGTATCAGCTGTGCATCGACAACTTGTGGATTCCATGAATAAGATGTGGTTTTGGCATGTTGGTAATTGGCCAGTCTGGAGGTCTTGAGGCCGGATTCATTCTGTGGCTTGATTGTTGAGATTTTCATTGTGTGGGCACATGTAATTGGGGACTTGTATGTCCGTGTGTTCTTATTGATGAGAATTGGTGACTAAGATGCCTATGTGGTGGGTGTGATTTGATGGTCAGATGTGTTCAGATTGTGATTTGTGACAAAAGGGTTTGATGGAAATGTGGCAAGGTTTATTAAGTGTTTGATTTCTGTCTCGATTTGGTATATGGCCTTGAGTTGTGAGTATGTTGGGAGACCTCTCATGTTGTGTAGTTTTGGAGTGAATCGGATTTCGTTGTTGGGTTATGAGTTCCTGGTGATGTCTTTTGAGTTGATCATTTTCCCCAGTAACGTTCATGTATTTTATTGACAGTGTATTCCAGCCGTATTAGCACTCCTTGTTATTATATTCATTGATGGAATCCTGGCATATTTGCGTAGCCGGGAGTAGCATACTCAGTATCTGAGGATGGCATTATAAGGATTCAGGTAGAAAAGGCTCTATGCCAATTATACGAGTGTGAATTTTGGCTCGGTTCAGTAGTATTCTTGGGACACGTGGTGTCCAGTGAGGGTATCCATGTGTTCAGACATGTGTGGGTAGAGCTTCTAGAAGCTCGAGATTTCTGTGACCACCGCTCCAGTGTTAGTTCTGCCATCAGCTTTAGGTTTTTACCGCGTATCATGGTGCCTCGAGGGTAGGTGTTGGTTGTGTTCAGCTGCAGGAAGTTCTAGTGATTGCGTGATAGTTCTGGTCTTTTGAAGTGTATGGAGAGATAGCAGTTGAGGCTAAGCGAGCAGGGGTATCTCCTGCGGGTTGTCGTAGGGTGTGTGGTCCCTATGTAATTCTGTAATAAGTCCTCTTCTACCAGTAAGACGATATATGTTGTAATTTGAGTTTAGATCGCTTGTGGGAGTTGGCATGACCATCACAGTGGTGGATGCGAGATTGGAAATTGATTTGAGTGTTAGATGGTTTGGGTCATATAAGATTCTGGAGGATTTAGTTGAATCCCACCACAGCATGGTGGCAGTGATAATGTGTGGGCATAGTCTTGTTTGTCTTGATCCTTGGCTTTGAGCCAAGTGGGGAGTTCGTTATTGATAAGTTGATTACATGAATATGTGTGGTATTGGTTTCGGTTCGAGATATGTTGGTAAATCAGTTATGACCTGCAGGTGTGGGGTCTGGGAATGTCATGAGTAATGGAAATTTCTTCGATATAGGTTGTAATGTACTTTGTTGGGTAATTGGGTTCTATTGAATGAGTTAGTGGAAGTTGTAAAAGGTGTAGTGTGTGTAGTGTATGAATTTGCTTGTGGCTTCAAGTGAGTGGATTACTTTCCTAGTATGTTAGCGTGCAAACGGGTCAGGTCGATTCTGTCTAATTGGTCAGTATGATTGATATTTACGTTAGAGGATGCCAAGACTTGTGGTATTCTACATCATCACGGATTCTACATATCGGTATCAGGAAGGTGAAGGTAATGGCTTTAGATTCGCAGGAAGTCTCTTCAGGGTAAGTTTTTCTAATGTGGTGCATTTGGGGATAATTGAGGGAGTATTCAGTCGCTTATGAGCCTTAGACGGTATGGTTTTGTGCTTGGTTCGCGTGTGGTGAGTCTGGGTTGCAAATTTGTGGTATTACGGCAGGAAGAAGTATCGATTTGAAGGTAAGTCAGAATAAACTTACGTAAATAGGGCAACTTAGTAGTAGGTCGGATCGGCATGGTAAGGGATACGATTAGTTCTTTGGGTGTTCATAACGTGACGAGTTTTTCGGGTGTTTCTTAGCAAGGCTCTTGGATTTTTGGTGGCCTGCATAGTTGGTTGAGTTAGAAGAGTTCAGTCCTGATGGGTTTGTGTTGCGAAATGGGATTTCGGATAGTTCCTGATGGTTTCTACCACAGTTAAGGGTGCATATTTTCTTATGGCGTGTAGTGAGTTTGTTTCTAAATGGGATCCAATGGAAGTTCTTGGCTAGTTGGGTACATAGTTTCTTGTGGCTCAGAAGGGACCATGGATTTCCCGTATTTTTCCTAGGTTGGCATGGCGTGTGCGGTATGTTGGGTAGAGTTGAGATTTGCATATGTGAGGTCACGGTTCGGTTCTGGAAGGAAGGTCATAAATTCTTAAGCATATAGGCAATTTCAGACGACTATGTAGATGATATCACTAATTGGTAAGACTAGATGAGGGTATATTTCAGAAAGAGCAATGTGTTTGAGTTAAGGGTACTTCATTGGTATCGCGGCGGCCTATTGTAGGATCGACTGTTGATATTCAAGGTTGCTTGGTAAACAGAAGAATTATATGGGTATCCCCGTGGAATGAGTGAGTATTTGGGATATGTTATGTATTCGAGTGGTGGGGTTGTGATCTGATATGGTAATCCGTACGTTTCATGGACTTCGAGACTGAGAGTTCTCATAAACAAGATATTTGTGGAAGTGAACTGTGAAGATGCGAGCTGAGCTAGTCGGATGTTAGTCTGTACCATGATTCTGTCATTATGAACTTTTCAGTAAGTTGTCTTTCTGTTGTGGGTGATCAAAATTAATTTAGGGTCACTGGTAGGCTAATATGGGTGCGTGTTCTGCACCGGGTCAGAATTGTTGGCTCCGAATTTCTATTATTGAGAAATGTACCATTCGATTGTGATTGCTTTGTTCATGTTCTGGAGGGATCTATTAGTTACCCTTCGGTGTTGCGAGGAGTGGTGATTATTGGTTATATGCACATATCGTGCGGTTCTAATTAGGGGTTATAGCTATATTTGAGTAAGGTAAGTAATTGGGTGTTGCGGGATTGAGACGTGTTGGTTATATACCTTCTGTTTCGAGTGGCATGGTATCTTTCGGTTTCCCCCGTGGTTATGGAAATTCACTTTGAGTACTTGATGTCGAATTTCGAATGGTTATTGATTTTTGGGCAAGGTGTCTTGAAATATTTCAAGTGGACTAGTGGTTGGATGAGACCGCGCAGTGTAGCGGAGTCATGTAGGGGTATGACCTTTGGTATCGAATTCATGTGTTTTTTATTTTTATGGTGTGTGCCAGGTTGTTAGTATGATATGGTGACGGTAATTGTTATTGGCAGGATGGCCCTTTCGTGTGGATCTTTTATATAATTTGATTGCATTAGGATGTTGTTGTTAAGTGCACAGGTTGCACATGTTTTGGCTTCGAATTGTATCCATGTGTCATGTCTTTAGGGTGGTTGTGATGGATGAGAAGAGTTCATTGGACCTAGAATGAACGTTTTCAGAATTTTCTACAGTGCAGTTAGAAGGATAAATATCGGGAGTCGGCTTAGAAATTTGCTATAATTCATGTTTGGGAAGGGTGAGTTTCATGTCTGACTGATCGGACGAATGGTTATTAGTTCCACGTGCTTCTTTAATCACCGGTAGTATATGGAAGTGTTAGAGCGAGGCATTTCTTGATAAGGGGTTATGTACCGGTATGGGGTTGTTCTGAGCAGTTATTGTGGTTAAGAGTTATTACTATGAGTGTTTGAGTCACGCGGTGTATTATGTGATTTCATATTGGGTGCGTATATGGCTTGATTCAGCATGTTCATACTTGTTCAGTCTATAGTTATGGAAATTTCTTGTATACTATTTTAGAAGTGGGAATTTGGTTATAAGGGTTATGGGCCAGGATTTGGATTTCGAAATTTCAACGGTATTGTGCTATTGGACCCATATGGGATTGGGAGACATGGGATCACCCCCGGGTATGTGCATGGTATGCTACATAACAGTTTGATAGTGTTGGAGAGCAGTTCTTGGCACGTTCGAGGACGAACGTATGTTTAAGTGGGGGAGGATGTAACGACCCGACCGGTCTTTCCGAGGGTTTAGCCCCATTTCCCCAATTTCTTCTTTATTTTGTGTGCTTCAGCTTCATTTATGTGTGGTGGATTGATTGGTTCGGGTTCAGAGTGCTCATGATGAGAATTGAGGCATTTGGTCTCTCAAGGTAGCCTAATAGTTGAGAAAGTCAACTGAGAGTTGACTTATTGGTGAACGACCTCGGAATGCGAATTTTATGGCTCAGATGTTCGTTAGGTGAATTGGGACTTAGGAGTGTGTTCGGAATGGAGTTTTGATGTCCGGTGTAGAATTAGGCTTGAATTTGTGAAAGATAGTATTTGGCGATTTCCAGTCGGCAGTGGAAAATAGGCTATCAGGGTCGGAAGTTAGAACAGGTACGTAATGTCATTTTGAGTATGTGTGCAAAATTTCGGGTCAATCAGAGGTGTTTTGGTTGGTTTCAGCGTAGTTGGTGCAATTTGGAAGTTTCAAAGCTCATAGGCTTGAATTTGATGTAATTTTTGTGTTTCGAAGGCTCGACTAAGTTGGAATAATGCTATGGGGTGTGCTGGTATGTTTGGTTGGGCCCCCGAGGGGCTCGAGATTGATTTCGGATGGTTGGCGCGGTTTTGAACTTGGAAATTTGTAGCATTTAGCTGCTGGTGTGAGTTTCTGGTGTTGGCCGCACCTGCGGATGGGTAGCCGCAGGTGCGGAGGATTGTCTGTAGGTGCGAAAATTGGTCCGTTAATTGGGATTTCGCAGGTGCGCATCTGGGTCCGCAAGTGCGACTAAGCGTTTGCAGGTGCAGAAATGGCGGCAGAAACAGTATAAAAAGGGGCCTCCGTGAAATTTGTCTCATTCCACCATTTTTGCATGCGGGGGGAGCTCTTTGAAGGCAAATTGAAGAAGGGAATTCGTGGTTCTTCAGTGAAGGTAAGTTCTCGTGTTACTAAAATCGTTTCTATGCTATTTTGATTCAAATTAGGCTTGTATTTGAAGGATTAAAGTAAGAAAAGTTTGGAAAATGGGAGGAAAGAGTTGGGAATTTCTTTTGTCAATCTTAGTAGGCAATTGTGGTCCGATTTTGATGTTCTTGGTAGGTACGGTCTCGTAAGAGGATCATGGTTCTTGTGATGTAAATTTTATCGGATTCTGAGACGTTGGCCCGGGGCTCGGGTTCGGCCGAATTTCGAGATTCTTGTATAATTTGATAGTTTTCAATTGGGTTGTGTTCCTTTAGTATATATTAATGATATTAAACTGGTTTTGGCTAGATTAAGAGCAATCGGGATCCAATTTTAGGGGCAAGAGCATAGTGGACTAGTGTTGTGGCCCGGTATAAGTAAGTAATAGTTATAAATCTTGTCCTGAGGGTATGGAACCCCAGACTACATATTTCTCACTGATTTTAGAATGGCGCACATGTCGGATGACGAGTATGTGGAGCGCACTGATTTTTGGAGTGGACTAGGTCCTCTCCGCGGCAACTAATGAGTTGCGTTTTACTCAAACCTTATGTTAAATTATGTTCTAAAGATTTGTTGAAATATTTGGGCTATAAGCCGTGTTTTGGGCCTTATGCCGATCTACTTAGGCCCCTTGGGGGCTTTTTACTGCTATTTTTCCTCACTATTTTTTGATGATTTCACTCAGCCACATTGTGCTTACTGTTTTCGAAACTCAGCATGATTTACACTTCTTGAGATTTAAAAATGATGTTTTGGGTCGAGAACCCTGTTTTACTGATTCGCACGAGGGGCTTTTGAGTGGTTCTGGTGAGTGAGGCCGAGGCCTGATTGTGAGGTTCTGAGTAATTGTGAGGTGCTGAGTGATATTAACGCTTGGGCTGAAGGAGCCCCTCCAGAGTCTGTACACACCCCCAGTGAGCGCACAGAGTGACGAGTGATTGGGAGGCATGAGTGGCTGTGAGGTGCTGAGTGACTGATTATGAGTGACTGTGAGGCATGCCTGAGGGGTTGACTATGATACGTGTTTTCCCGAGGGGCTACTTATGATTTTACTACTTTCACTCTAATCTTATGAAGTATGTTTTGCCCGAGGGGCCTCTATATGATTCATTTCATTTTCATGCTAAATATTTCGATTTGAAATTGTTGAAAATATACATTCTTCAAAGGATTTTTCTGAAGTTGGTTTTAAGGCATGATGATTTCATAGATCTATGTTATACTGTTGGAAAGAAAGGTTGTGCATCTTGTGATTTGATGACATTGATTTTATGTGTTTCTTGCTGCTCAGACCTGATTTATTTTCATTACTACTAAGTTGGTGTACTCACACTACTCCCTGCACCTTGTGTGCAGATTCAGGTGTTAGGGCAGGGTGAGCTGTCTATATGTTCCAGAGATTCTCGGAGGTTTGCGAGGTAACTGCATGCGTCTGCAGTCCTGCTCCCTCTCCTGCTTACTATTAACTGTTCGCACTAGCCTGGCTCAGGCGGTTTCAGTTCTGGCCGCGCAAGCCACGTCTTAGGTCGGATGAGGTGCCTTGACTCTTGTCGCCCATACTCCAGAGCTAGTGGTGCATGTACTTTAGACACCGGGGGTGCTACCAGCTTAGCCAATTGCAGTTGCTCAGGCCCAGGTGGGTCCCACTATTAGTGACGAGAAGCTGAAGATACTAGAGAGGTTTGGGAGGCTCAAGCCTCCATCATTCTGTGGGGTTGAGTCAGAGGATGCTCAACTTCTTGGATAGGTGCCAGCGGATTCTTCGCACGACAGATATCTGAAGACTAGTGGGGTCTCATTTACTACTTTTAAGTTGTTGGGGGTAGCCTTTAGATGATGGGAGGCCTATGAGCTGAGCAGGCCAGTCGATGTTCTCCGTTCTTTTCTTGGAAAAATTCGTACCACCACCCGCAGGGAGGAGTTGCGTAGGCAGTTGGAGCAGCTATGCTAGGAGGGTATGTCCGTGACCCAATACAAGATGAGATTTTCAAAGTTGGCTCATCACGTAGTCTGGTTGGTTATCACAGAGAGGGAGAGGATTAAGAGGTTCATTGATGGCCTCAACTACGGTCTGCGCTTTGTTATGACTCGAGAGAATGTATTAGGTGCTCTGTTTGACGAGGTTGTTGATATTGCTCGGCAGCTAGAGCTGTTTCATAGTCAGGAGTGTAAGGAGAGGGAGGATAAAAGGCCTCGTGGTTTGGGTGGTTTCAGCGGTGTTTCTTCTGGGGGTCAGTCTCACCACAATAGAGGTCGTCCTCATAGGCCTGCTCAGAGGGCTCATCGAGTTCATCGTGGTGCATCAGCTAGCCATAGTTCATAGAATGCTTGACCGGGTCAGTCATCTCTCAGTGCCCTCCAGCATGGAGCTCATCTCATGCTCTATCAGTTCACGGTTCATCTGCGCTAGGTTCTTCTAGTAGTTATTTTGGTTCTCGAGGCCCAATTTGGTCTCTACCACCATTGACAGATCAGATTTGCAACTAGTGTGGGAAGTTTGGTCATGTTCGGAGGTATTGTCCCCATCTATTGGGAGGTCCAGTTCACAGAGAGGTCAGTCTATGACTTTTGCAACAGTTGCTTCATCACCCACTTAGCTAGATTGGGGTGGGGCTCAAGCAGCTAGATGTCGCCATAGAGGGGGAGGCCTATCAGGTGGCTATCAGGCTCGATGCTATGCTCTCCTTGCTAGGCTAGAGGCCGTTTCTTCAGACGCAGTGATCACATGTATTATTTTATTATGCCACATGGATTCTTCTATATTATTTGACCCCGGTTCCACTTATTCGTATATATCATAATATTTTTCCTGTTATCTAGATATGCCCCGTGAGTCCTCAGTCTCACCTGTTCATGTATCTATGCCAATGGGAAATTCTATTGTTGTTGACCATGTGTATTGGTCGTGTGTGGTGACTATTGAAGGATTGGCGACTAGAGTTGATCTCTTATTACTTAGTATGGTTGATTTCAACCTGATTTTGGGCTATGGACTAGTTGTCCCCATTCCATGCTATTCTGGATTGACACGCTAAGACCGTGACATTGGCAATGCCGGGGTTACCTAGGATCGAGTGGAGAGGTTCTCTGGACTATGTTCCCAGTAGGGTAATTTCATATATGAAAGGCCCAACATATGGTTGGGAAGGGGTGTTTTTCATATTTGGATTTTGTGAGGGATGTTGGTGATGATACTCCTTCTACTGATTTTTTTCCGGTAGTGCGAGACTTTCCGAATGTGTTTCCTGCAGACCTACCGGGCGTGCCACCCGATAGGGATATTGATTTTTGTATTGACTTGGTGCCGGACATGCCACCCAATAGAGATATTGATTTTTGTATTGACTTGGTACTGGGCACTCAGCCCATTTCTATTCCCCCGTATCGTATGACACCAGAAAAGTTGAAGGAATTGAAACAGCAGTTTTAGGACATTCTTAATTAGGCATAGTGTGTTGCCTTGGGGTGCAACGATTCCGTTTGTGAAAAATAAGGATGGTACTATGCGGATGTGCATCGACTATAGGCAAATGAACAAAGTTACAATTTAGAACAAGTTATCCTTTGCCACACATTGATGACCTAATTAACTAGTTTCAAAGAGCTAGAGGTGTTGTCTAAGATTGATTTGAGGTCTGGGTATCACCAGTTGAAGATTCGGGACTCGAGTATTCTGAAGACAACATTAAGGACCCACTATGGTCATTATGAGTTCCTTGTGATGTCTTTTGGCTGACCAATTCCCTATCAACATTTATGCATTTGATGAACAATGTATTTCAGCCATATCTTGATGCGTTTGTCATAGTATTTATTGATGATATCCTAGTGTACTCGCGTAGCCAGGAAGAGCATGCACATCATTTCAGGATTGTACTACAGAGGTTGAGGGAGGAGAAACTTTATGCCAAGTTCTCCAAGTGTGAGTTTTGGCTCAGTTCGGTGGCGTTCTTGGGGCATGTGGTGTCGACTTAAGGGATTATGGTGC
Organism: Nicotiana knightiana; assembly: GCA_005239525.1. Taxonomy (NCBI): domain Eukaryota; kingdom Viridiplantae; phylum Streptophyta; class Magnoliopsida; order Solanales; family Solanaceae; genus Nicotiana; species Nicotiana knightiana. The sequence continues at coordinate 28,503 of ML386858.1, read as the reverse complement.
TTCCAAAGAAGATATAGGCGGTTCAGAGCTGGTCCAAACCATTTTTAGCTACTGAGGCTCGAAGTTTCCTCGGCTTGGCCGAATATAATCGTCACTTTGTGGGGGTTTTCTCGTCTATTGTAATGCCTTTGATCGGGTTATCCTATAAGGGTGCTCTATTCAGGTGGTCGGATGAGTGTGAGGAGAACTTTCAGAAGCTCAAGATTGCCTTGACCACAACTCCAATTCTAGTTTTTCCTTCAACATCGTGTTCTTATTGTCACGCCCCGAATCAGGGAGAACAATCAGAGCTCAACCGAGTGAACCCGGCCGAGCAAGCCTGTTAGATTTTCTTCTACCGAAACTCATCCATGAATAAAGAGGATATGAACTCCATTAATCAAACGTTGAAAAGATTTTATTAATAACTCCCATTTCATATCCATTAGCAACTTCATTCATAATTTCCAAAATATTACAAGTTTATAGATAAATAAACATGTTTCCCAACTACCAAAATTTCTAGTTAATTTTCCCATATCAAACACCACCTACAACCTGTCTACGGAGCCTCTAAGTACAACAGAAGTGAAGAATAGAAGTACCAGCAACAAGGCCCCGGCTATACATCATAGTACAAAATGCAACGTAGGATGACATATAGCCCGAAATAGAGTACGACTCACCAAAACCTACTGGATAGAGAGTGACTGCTAATGAAGACCAAAGTTGCCCACTGATGAACCACCTGCATCCATTGAAGATGCAGCGCCCGTGACAATAGGGACATTAGTACATATGGAAAAGTACTAGAATGTAAAGCTAACTATCCTCTTTCAAAATAGAATGCCAACAAATAGGGAAACCATGGAAACAACAATCAACAATCAATGGCATCCAATTTCAAATTTAAAACATATTAATTTACAAAATACAAAGATAATATTATTTTTGGTTGGAGAACTTTATCACCGATATACCACTGCTCACAATATAACCGTTCTCAATGTATTTGTAAAAAATAGACTTCACACGTGTAATATTTCTGATGATAAGGCAATCTACATGGATCAATGGAAATATGGCAGCTAGTCAGAAGTTTATTAAGAAGTACGGGACAAAGAGGAACAAAATAACATACACACAAGACAATTAGATGCGGGAGTTCCAGTTTAATAGAGGAGTTGAAGAGACACGGTCAGAATGAACCTAGGCAGAATAAAGGGCAGATTCAAAGATCTTCAAATCAATGAGCTAAACGTTATATGGTCTTCACTCAACAGTAACGATTACCAATTATAACGTTGCATTAATGATAATATTAGTCATTAATGCTCAATCATTAAGAAGAGCAGACGTTGTATTAAGAAATTCCCTATAAAAGGAAGTAAAATATCACTTGTATGGACACACGAATCACTATTGAAATATACTTACTTATATGTGATATTATTGATTTCTTACTTAAAAGTTTAATTCTTATTAGTTGGTTATCAGGTTCCCGAGTACTTCTTAAAATATCTTTGACAAAGAATCTAATTCTTTGGTTAAACAAAATAGCTCTGACAAGGACCTGTGAAGCAGATGGTTGGTGAATATGTGAGTGAAGCTCTTCAAGCTTTCATGAGGGGGCTACCAACTGTGTCACCCACGCCTCCTCCAAACAACACCGCGACTGTAGAAAATCCACAACCTGGACTAGCAAATTCAGGAAGTAGAGGCACTCTAAATGAACCACTTGAAGGAAGACCAACTATGATTAATAATTTGGATTTACAATTTTTAATACTAACCTTGTAGAAACAGGTGAAGGAAAAAAATAATCGCATCGAACAAATTCCTGGAGTACCACCTGTAATCAAGGGTATTGATATTGATAAATACTCTCAACAAAGCTGGAAGCCAAGTGCGACACCTTTTCTGATTCCCAAGAAATTCAAAATGCCTGACATACTAAATTACGATGGGACAACTGATCCACGTGATCATGTTACTGCTTTCACCACAGGAGTAAAAGGCAACGACCTGACTAAGAAAGTAATTGAGTCCTTGTTGGTCAAGAAGTTTAGAGAGACACTCACCAAAGGAGCATTAACATGGGAGATACGGAGTTGCTTCGTGAATTCGTAGACAAGTTTCAATGTTAAAGGATACTTCTACCAAGAGTACCTGACAATTGGGCAGCTATGGCTTTTGCAAGTGATTTGAACGATAAAAGCTCTAAAGCCACGGGGAGACTCAAAGAAAGCTTGAGAGAGTTCCCAGCTACGACATGGAATGATGTTTATAACAGGTACAACACCAAATTATGAATTGAAGAAGATACTATTGCCCAATCAAAAGCAGAAGACATGATGAGTTCTAGACACTCCGAATCAAAAAGGAGAACTGGAAAAAATAGGTACGATCCGTACATGGGACCTTTGGGATGAGAGGCGCGTTCCAAATTTGAAAACCCACAGTCTGATCACAAATCATCAAATAGAGATTCGAGCTCATCGTCATCAAGATCCAGAAAGGATCGAGATGAGCGAAATAGAGGTAATACAAGAATTGGAGATTACAATTACAATATAAGTACTTTCGATTAATTTAGTATTAAGAATGTGGGTGATAAAGTTTGATGGCCCAAAGAAATGAGATCAAATCCAAATAGAAGGAACCCAGAATTTTGGTGTGAATTTTACAATGATCATGGGCACAAAACATCAGACTGCAGGTTATTGCAAGGTGATATAGAACACTTATTAAAACAAGGTTATCTAACAGAGTTGTTTAGTGGAAAAAGGGAAACATGCATATATGAAGAATAGGCAGGAGCCACCAAAACCACCATCTCCGAAGAGAACTATAAATGTGATAAATGGAGGAGAAGATGTAAATGGCGTAACTTATACTTTAGCAAGAAGGATGACCAAGTTTACAGTGATCCACGGGAAATGGACTCGTGAGACTTTGGAGGCTGACAACATCTCATTTGACGACTCAGATGCTGATGGATTACTGCTTCCACATAACGACGCACCGATGATATCTCTACTTATACATGGCACTAACGTGAAAAGAGTATTGATTGATACAGGTAGCTCGATCAATATCATTTTGCTAAGGGTTGTGGAAGAGATGTTAATGGGGGTCCGTTTAATTCCAAAAGCACGTTCCTTGTCGGGATTTGACAACTCTACTGTCATAACAAAAGGAGAAATTGAGCTCAATACCTATGCAGAAGGCGTCGTCAAGGCAACAAAATTTCAAGTTATAGATACATATATGGATTATAATGTAATCATGGGGAGACCATGGATCCATGACATGGATGCAGTACCATCTACTCTGCATCAGGTAATCAAATTCCCTTCCAAATGGGGAATCTAGCAAATTCGAGGTGATCAACAGACTCCAAGAAATATCAACTCAGTGATGCATTCTAATAAAAAAGAAATAGTGGAAGAATCAAAAGACGAGGAAGCAACTCGAACAGATACGAAAGAAAACGATAAAGACACGGTGAATCAAATCACCACGGATGTCGCATCAAGACATACATACATGGGTTCCAGACCTGATGTTATTCAAGAAACAGAAGAGAATGAAAATATCAAGACAACGACTGAGGAGCTCGAAGCTGTTACACTATTCGAGCTTAAGCCTGAGCAAAAAATCCACATAGGAGCAAGGAAAAACCCCGACCAGAAGAGGTAAGTTAATTGGATATTTAAAAGTTAACGCAATTTATTTTGCTTGGCCCTGTTAAGATATGACAAGTATACCCCCAGAAGTGATGACTCATAAACTAAATGAAGACCCATCCTTCGTACCTGTCAAGCAAAAGAAAAGAAAGCAGGGATCGTTCAAGAATCAAGTGATCGATGAAGAGGTTAAAAAACTCTTAAAAACTGATTCAATACGTGAGGTGAAATATCCTAATTGGTTAGCTAATACCGTAGTGGTACCTAAAAAGAATTTTAAATGGAGAGTATGCATAGATTATACGGATTTGAATAAAGCATTCCCAAAAGACACATTTCCATTACCGCACATAGATCAAATGATTGATGTCACTGAAGGTTATGAATTATTAAGCTTTCTAGATGCATATTCTGGTTACAATGAGATAAAAATGGACCCCTCAGACAAGGAAAAAACCTCATTTATGACGAATAGGGGGACGTATTGTTACAGAGTCATGCCTTTTGACTTGAAAAATGCTGGAGCCACGTATCAAAGGCTAGTAACCAAGATGTTCCAGGAACATTTGGAGAAAACAATGGAGATGTATATTTATGACATGCTGGTAAAATCAACGCGGCCAGAAGATCATTTCCAACATCTCTCAACTACTTTCATGATCCTCCGCAACTATAACATGAAATTAAATCCAGAAAAATGCGCCTTTGGCGTCGAATCCGGAAAATTTTTGGGTTTTCTCGTATCAAATAGAAGCATTGAAGTAAATCCTGCTCAAATTGAATCTATTGAAGAAATACATTATATACTCACGAGCAAAAAATAAGTTCAAAGATTAACAAGTAGGATTGTAGCTTTAGGAAGATTCGTCTCCAGATCTTCAGAGAATAGTTTTAAATTCTTCTCAGTACGAAAGAAGCAGAATCAGTTCGAATGGACTGAAGAATGTAAAAAAGATCTTAAAGACTTGAAGGCTTATCTGTCAAATCCTCCGCTACTGTCTAAACCAAAGGAAGGGGAAAGGTTATACATTTATCTTGTTGTTGCAGAAATAACCGTAAGTGGAGTCCTGGTAAGGGAGGACAAAGGTAAGCAATCTCCTATCTACTATGTAAGTAAGTCCTTAATAAATGTTGAAACTAGATATCCTCTTCTAGAAAAATTAGCCTTGGCTCTAATCATGACAGCTAGAAAGTTAAGACTGTACTTTCAGTGTCACCCAATTACTGTTGTAACTTCATATCCTTTGAGAAATATTTTGCACAAGCAAGAACTGTCAGGTAGACTTGCCAAATGGGCAATAGAACTAAGCAAATATGACAGTCTATCAACCTAGGACTGTAATAAAGTCTCAGGTTTTAGCCGATTTTGTCGCAGATTTTAACACTAGCATAATTCCTGAAGTAGAAAAAGAATTACAAATCTTTACCGGAGCTAATTCAGGAATATAGACTCTATTAACCGACGGCTCTTCTAACATTAAAGAAGCCGGGTTGGGAATTATTTTGATACCACCTTCGGGTGAAAAGATAAGGCAAGCCATTAAATGTTATCACATCACTAACAATGAAGTAGAGTATGAAGCTGTCATTGCAGGACTTGAATTAGCACGAGAACTCTCAATTAAGCAGATCGTGATCAAAAGTAACTCTCAACTACCGTTGAACCAGATGCAGGGGACTTATACTGCTAGAGAGACTCGAATGCAACAGTATCTGGAAAAGGCATGAGACCTTGTGAGGCAATTCCAGTCATGGAAGATTATGCAAGTACCTAGAGAGGAAAACGCAGAAGAGGATGCGTTAGCTAATCTTGTAGCAGTTACCGATGTAACGAATAAAGATAATGCTATTGTGATATACTTATTTAATTCATCAATTGACCAGGACAAGAATGAGGTAACATTTAATAATCTAACCTGGGATTGGAGAAACGAAATTGTAATTTGTTTGCAGAATGGTACCGTGCCTGAAGATAAGAAAGAAGCTCAAGCACTTCGCCGAAAAGTTCACGGTACAGCCTAGTTCGTGACACTCTGTATCGCAAAATGTTTGGAGGTCCCCTAGCAAGGTGCCTTGGACCAAACCAATTGAGTACGTGATGAAAGAAGTACACGAAGGACATTGTGGGAACCACACATGTGCAAGGTCCTTAGTCAAAACCCTAATCAGCACAGGGTACTATTGGCCTAAGATGGAAGAAGACGCTGAAGATTTCGTAGCTAAATGCGATAAATGTCAGCGATATGCTAACAATATACATCGTCCCGCAGAATTACTACACCCGGTTGTATCACCTTGGCCATTTATGAAATAGGGAATGGATATCGTAGGACCTCTACCCCCAGCTAGAGGAAAGGTACGATTTTTACTTGTATTAAAAGATTATTTCTCAAATTGGGAGGAGTCAGAAGCTTTTAAACAGATACGAGAAAAATAAGTGAAAAGCTTCATATGGCGAAACATCATATGCCGCTTTGGTGTACCAAAGGAAATTGTATGTGACAATGGCCCACAGTTCATAGGCTCACAAATCACAGAATTCTTCCAAAGCTGGCAAATCAAACAAATCACTTCTTCACCATATCATCCCGTGGCTAACGGGCAAGCTGAGTCAACAAATAAAATCATTGTTAACAATCTGAAGAAAGGATTAGAAAAAACTATGGGAAATTGGCATGAAGACCTACCGGTAGTATTATGGGCTTATAGAACTACTGCAAAGATAGCCACGGGAGAAACCCCATTCACGCTTATTTACGGCTTAGAAGCTCTAATACTAGTGGAAATTGGTGAACCGAGCATGAGATTCACAACAGCAATAGAGGAAACAAACAATGACGAGTTGAGAACAAATCTGAATTTACTCGAGCAAAGGAAGAAGTTGCGTTAATACGCATGGCAGCTCAAAAGCAAATTTTAGAGCGATATTACAATAAAAAAGCTCACCTCAGATATTTCAAAATTGGAGACTTTTCCTTAAGAAAGTTTTTCAATCTACAAAGAAGGCTGGAGCAGGAAAATTAAATCCAAATTGGGAAGGAACCTACAAAGTGCGTGGTATTGCTGGAAAAAGGTGCTTATGAGCTGGAAACCATGGATGGCAAAATTTTACCAACAAGTTGGAATGCTGTTTACTTGAAGAAATATTACTTCTAAGGAAAAAGAAATACCCATGGTCAGGTATCATTACGCTCAATTTTATTTAGTACATGTAAAATTATACTAACCATTTTAGATGATAGGCAAAAAGCTAACCCATAACCAGATGATGATATAGACCAAAATAGACACGAGGAAAAAAATGAATTCCCGGTCTAGGGTTACAACTTTCTGATGGACGTTTCAAAGGGTTAAGCAGTCATCATCTAAACTATATACCTTCGAGTTCCATATGTTTTTTCTTTTCAGGAAAAGGACCACAAGAAAGGAATAGTCAAGTGCTCGAGATTTCATTCTTCAAAGCTCAAACACTTAGGGGCCTATAAAATATGGAAGAGAAAAAGAAGACTATAAAAAGAGTCAAAGTTCAAGCCTGAAGATCCATTTTTCCCAACAAATCAAAAGTTATGAGCAGAATCAGAGATCCAAAGACAAAAACACAAAGCCTGATTCAGATACCTACAAAGAACATACTCGTGAATATAAATGAATGTTTAGGTTAAAGGAAATTAGTTACAGGAAGAAATTCATACCCCCGTGTTTATTCAAAACCTATTATAAAAGAAAATAGTTATGAAAGAGTCATAGACGATGCTCAAACACATGTAAAAAATGTTACGAAAGTTCGAATAATATGAAGACTTTCTGCAAAACATTATTCGGAAAAAAGATGTGAATTCTTATCTCTTTTTTGTATGTTTACACCATTATGAAGTTGAGATGTCTTCTTCATTAAGTGTCGTTCATAAAAGGGCCCTCTTTTATAAATTGTGCTTACTTAAAAAGACATGAAATGCTGAATCATTTTTTAATGCAAAATTAAATACCAAAGGGGTAAAACAAAAACCCGAACGTAAAGCATGCAAACAGTTAAGAGTAAAATGAAAACTCGAAAAAACACAAGTCATGCTAAGAAATGTAAATATTAATATTACATAATGGTAAAAACTAGGTATTAACTTAGTTTAAACCAAATTTGTTTATACAAAGTTTCCCCAAAGTTGTCATTGGGGACTTACTAAACCAAACTTCACCCCCAAATGGGACCGTGGGTAACCGCCAATTATTCAAAAAAAGAAAAAGAGAGGGGTTGATAAACACTTTCACTAGGCACTGGGAGTATTATCTTCATCAGCAGGAGGAGCGACTTGAGATGGCGAGGCTTGGGCAACAGCTTCATCAGGCACGATCTCATCACCCATTGGAACTTCAACTTCAGGTGATGAAAATTTTGGACTTTTCCTAGACTTTTCAATCGTCTCCTTAGTCTTGGAAATTTCAGCTTCTAAGTCAAAATTTTCTTGGCCCATTTTCGTCAATGTGTTAAGCCAGGCATTCAAATAAGCCCAACTCACATCAACAACTGCCTTATCCTCAAGAGCCTCGTAATCTTTCTCCCATCATTCAATATCGGGTCTCAACTCATCTCTTTCAACCACGATAGCATCAAGCCTGTAAAGGGGCAAGAGATCTTTCCAGAAACTGAATCTTGTTTAAAGATTCACGGAGGTCCTCTTGGTTCTGAGTAAGTGATTGCCTAAGTTCACCAGCATAAACCTCCTTCTGGTCCAACAAAGCCTTCAAGCTTCTTATATCTTCAGTAGCATGGGAAAGCTTCTCCGCAAAGGAAGACTCTAAGATGTTTTTATCCTTGCCTGATTGACTTGATGAAGCCTTCTCGCTGGCTAATTCCATTGCAACTACTCTGATTTTTGCTCCAAGGTACATTTCTCCTCCTCTACTGCCTCCATATCAAGCTGAAGACTCTCAAATTGCTCCTTCCAGTTATGAGCCTCGGTATGATAGTCATTCACTAATTGCTCCGTTTGAACGATCATATTCATCAATTCCGTACCAATAAGATTGATCTGCACAAAAAGAGAAGTTAGATAGTGGTACATGATATATATAACCAAAGGAAACGGTATAAAATATAACTTTAAATATGAGTATACAATCTCGTTCATCCAAGTTAAGGAGCTATGACTTTCCAACATAGACTTCTCAATCGGGCCTATCAAAGGCTTCAACCACACATCCGCCTAGCCTGACTTCTTTAAGAGGCTACCTCCCACACGAACCTCTATTATAATTTGCTTCATCTCCCCACTATTGAAATATTCTACTTCGACAATAGAAGGCACGGAAGTAGGGGCAGATGAAGGAGCCACATATGGAATAGGTGGGGGAGCAGAAATAACAACAGGTACGGCAGACGAAAGTTCCACTGGAGCAGATTGAGGAAAAATAGTAAGAGGTGCTTCCTAAGACACTGTGCCAAAGCCTCGGTGGAATAATTGTTCAATTGATTCATTGGAAAAGGAAGGAGTTGCATCTTCAGGAGCGGAATGCTTTGACTCAAACACAGAAGATGGATCAGTAACTGGAATAGATTCCTTGTCAGACACGACCTTTCTTCTCCGTGACCTCTGAATCAGTGAATCTTCCTCCTACTCTTCCTCATCTTCCAAGGTCCGAGACCCACTTACTTTCCTTTTTTATGGAGAGGAGTTCACAATAATTTCTTGGGCCTTGGCCAAAGAAAGTTTCGAAGCGGATACTGCAGCAGTAGAAACCCCACGAGCGGGAAACTCTAACAATAAAAGGGGTTTGAGAAGCTTAAAATGAGAAAGGAAGGAAATATAAAAAAAACTACCATGGGTTTTCACTTTCCAACCAAACCTCGCCGAGAGGTACTTCCAAGAACGTTCTTCCATTGGAGCGATCAACAATAATTTTTCTACCCAACCACGAAAACCGGTGACCTCCTCAATGGTTCCCATGGTTTCTGCAAGAAAAAAAATAGTCATTGTACTGAAGATTTATCAAAAAATAAAGAAGAAAGTGAGAAAAACTGTACTCACGTGCAAAGTTCCACTTCTCAGGGAAGGGGAGATTTTCTTCACCTACCAAACCTTTAGTAGGGGCAGCAACATACCATACATACCATCCTCTATCTTTATCATCACTATAACCGGAACTCTTTTACTCTTAGTCGCAAGAGTAAAAACTCCTTGCGGAACAACATAGGAGAATAGAGATGAATGTGATGATAAAAAGTAAAAGGAACCGAAGCTAAGGTGGCCAAATATCTAAGGCATGCTACTTCCCTCCAGATAAGAGGACTGATCTGTCCCAAGCACACATAAAAAATCAACATAATCCTATGATGACTGGGTCGATGGGAGGCTTGAATCCTAAAGTAAAGGGGTAACTATACACAAAAGAATACCCAGTTCTATAAGAGCTTATTTTCTGATTCTCATTGGGAACTAACTGGAAAGTCGGATTTCTAATAAAAATCTCTACGCACAAGTGAAACTAAACCCTCAGTGATTTGAGTAGGGTAAAGATCAGCACAATCATGAGATGTCATAGAAGAAAGCTATTTTCTTATGGCCTCAGTATCCTTTACAAAAGAAAACTCAGCAGGAACAATCTCATCAACTTTTGGCTCACGAAGTGGTTCGTTAGGCTCTATACTCTTAGAAGAAGATCTAGAAGCTCTTTCCCTAGAAGAAGATGAAGAAACATTAGCCCTAGAAGATGGGGGGGGGGGAGTAATGTTGCAAGGAGAAGAAGAACCCCTAGAAGGTGTAGAACTCAAGCTTCTTAGTCTACCACCCCTCCTACTCCAGATTAAAGCAGAAGAAGGAGATAGTTCATCTATAATGTTAACGTTCTTGGGTTCTTGATTTGAGGAAGACATATTTACGTGAAAAAAGGAATTTACAAGTAATGAAGGAAAATTAGAATTTTTTTGTGAAAACAAAGGCAGGAAAAAGGGTATTTATACTCAGAGGCAACCGTCAAAAAAATGGAAAAAACACTGATGTGAAAGTCATAATTAGAACTGTCACTTTGTGACCGATGCAGCCACAAAAAGCCCTAAAAGGTGCTGATGAATTGCAGAATCAATCCGAGAATGCCATGTGGCACGAGCATTAAATAGAAGTGACAAGTGACGCATACATTCAGAGACGAATGCAATGGTACGAGTGAAACAACGGCAAGAAATTCCTGCCATAAATGAGTATCCACTTACCAAATATTTAATTGATAAATAAATGGTAAGTGGGGGGACTATATGTATTGGTAAAAATAGACTTCAGACGTGTAATATTTCTGATGACAAGGCAATCTACGTGGATCAATGGAAATATGGCAGCTAGTCAGATGTTTATTAAGAAATACGGGACAAAGAGGAACGGAATAACATACACACGAGATAATTAGATGTGGGAGTTCCAATTTAATTGAGGAGTTGAAGATACACGGTCAGAATGAACCTAGACAGAATAAAGGGCAGATTCAAAGATCTTCAAATCAATGAGCTAAACGTTACATAATCTTCACTCAACAATTACGATTACCAATTATAACGTTACATTAATGATAATATTAGTCATTAATGCTCAATCATTAACAAGAGCAGACGTTGTATTAAGAAATTCCCTATAAAAGGAAGTACAATATCACTTGTATGGACACGTTCGAATCACTATTGAAATATACTTACTTATATGTGATATTATTGCTTTCTTATTTACAAGTTTAATTCTTATTATTTGGTTATCAGATTCCCGAGTACTTCTTAAAATAGCTTTGACTAAGAATCTAATTCTTTCGTTAAACACACAATACCAATGTTCAATACCAATGTTTACAATACCAATAGCACCGTACTTTTAGCTCGGAGTCTATTCACGACCCGATAGGCTAGGCCATCTCATCCGAGACATCAACCACAATCATAATTTCAGTTACAAATTTCCAGCAAAATCACCACCATGTGTGCGGCATGGCGTCCGATCACAATCTGGTCAGTTAGTCCATCTCATTCGAGACATTGTCCTTTTCTATCAATCATCATATTTCAGATTTTTTCACATCTCTTCATTTTTAGTGGCATTAGTGGTCACAATTGTACTATTCCTCTTGGCTCATTGGTCTTGTTTCATATTTCCCATTTTCATTTCTTTACTTTCACAGATCATCATCGTAAATAACCAAATAGAGTTTCCCAGAAATCACAACTTTTGGTTCATTAGCAGTGAAGACTTTAAACGCAGTGGATTTCTTTCCAAGAAATGGGGTAAAATGATGGGCGATTGAACATAAGTTAAAGTCATGAACGTGTAACACATCATTTGTTCTCGAGATACTTTTTTCCAGAAAAGGGCAATACCCAATTTCAACTCATGAAGACATAAGAGCTCAAACACATTGGAAGTACTTGCAAAGAATATCATTAATTAAAACAACCACATTTGGGCATAACTTGGTACATAATCTTTTAGGCGAATCTACTTACGAAGTCAATTTTGAACAGTTGAGTCAAGGCCTATTTCATAACGTTTCACACATCAATTCTTTTCCTCGACACCATTGACCACAACTATAACTTCAATTCTTAGCACGTTGGCCACACTTATATCTCCAACCCACTTATTTTACTTTCAATCATCATGATAGATTATCAACAACAAGGCATTTCTATTCAAGACTTTAAATACACATTTGAGAAACTAATCATGTTTAAGGGTCTTAGGCACATGTGATTTCTTGCAAAATTCACATGTTAGTTTTCATTAGGTCACATTTCCAAATTATAACATATTAATACACGACCTTTGCTTAATCACCTTCTCAAATAGTAACTCAACATACAAGAACGTTTGAAATACAAATTGAACATATATAATTTGACACAAGGCTTATTCAAGATAATCAATTTATAAGGAGCAACCCACGACTTACAAGGCCATTGTGGGGTCCAATTATAAAGGAGGATTTTAGCCAACATAACTTGTTTGAGCTTTCCTTGAGTTACTACAACGGCTCAACACTTCTAGCAATAACAATCTATAGGAATATAGCGAAAGTTGGATAATAATTAGAAGGATTCACAAGGTGTAACTCTCTTAGGAATTTTGTCAAACACCTAACATGCAGAATAGTCTATAAAGCTCTATAATGGTAATCCCTTCCGCCCTCAACCAATTTCAATAAGAACTACGTAATATGGTTCATTAACCCAAGATACTAAAACCTATTGTCACATGAATGGCCTATTTCCAACCCCTCAATATATATAAACTCGTAACCTCTTGCATGAAAGCTTAGGAGTAGGACTTACCTGGATATATGATAATCTATTGATTGGATTTTCTTGAATTCTTGAAGATTGTTGCAACAACATGTGATTAGAGAATTAGGTTTCCTCATTATTTCTCTAAAATATTCTTTGCTCTCTCTAAAATTATTAGATAAACGTCCCAAAATAAGCTCCAAAGGCTATTTATCAAAGTGGGTTCGGGTTATAAAATAGGGAAAATGGACCCTCTGAATTCAGGACTGCGGTCGCAGAATGGACCGTAGAACAGATATGCGACTCCAAAATGGACCATAAAATGATGCCTAAATATATGATAGGTTTGCGGTTCGCAAACCACTTATGCAGCAGCAGAATTGGCCGCAAAATGACCCAACAATATTCTTCATGCTAAATCTGCGACGAAAAATGTGGACCGCGAAACAACTAAGCATTCACATAATGGAACGCAAAATGACCTTCAAAATTCAACAAACTCCCTGCTCCACTCAGTGATGATTATGCGGCCCACAAAATGGTTCTGCGGTCGAGAAACAGACTGCAAATTTGCCTTCTTTTGCCAAAAAATTCCATCAACTCCTTAGTGCATTCTCTAACACAAAACGTCTGTACAGCAGCAAGATTCCTACAATCCTCAAACACATTAGTCTGCCCGGCTCCACAAACTTCAAATTCCTTGGAAAACTTTTATGGGTCCTTACACTTATACAGTGTATTGTGATGCTTCCCGGATTTGTATTGGGTATGTCTTAATGCAGGAGGGTAGAGGGATTGCTTATGCTTCATGCCAATTGAAGCCTCATGAAAAAGATCTACCCTATTCATGATTTGGTGTTGGCAACCCTCGTTCATGCATTGAAGATTTGGCTACATTGTATTTGTTGTGTGTCTTGTGAGGTGGTTATGGATCATCAGAGTCTCCAACACTTGTTAAAGCAAAATTATTTAAATTTGAGGCAGCGAAGATGGTTGGAGCTGCTAAAGGACTATGATATCACCACTTTGTGTCATCCCAGAAAGGTTAATGTGGTGGCCTATGCCTTGCATAGAAAGGCGGTGATTATTGGTAGCCTTGTATTTATTCCGGTTGATGAGAGATCATTTGCATCGTGTAATGACCCGGCCGGTCATTCCGAGAGTTTAGCTCCATTTCCCCCGTTTATGCTTCATTTTATGTGGTTCGGCTTCATCTATGTGTGTTGGGTCGGTTGGTTCGGGTTCAGAGTGGTCATGGTGAGAATTGAGGCATTTAGTCTCTCAAGGTAGCCTAATAGTTGAGAAAGTCAACTGAGAGTTGACTTATTGGTGAACGACCTCAGAATGCAGATTTTATGGCTCAGATGGTTTTGTTAGGTGACTTAGGACTTAGGAGTGTGTTCGGAATGGAGTTTTGATTTCCCGTGTAGAATTAGGCTTGAATTGGCGAAAGTTAGTTTTTGGCGATTTCCGATCGGCAGTTGAAAATAGGCTATCAGGGTCGGAATGGAATTCCGGAAGTTGGAACAAGTCCGTAATGTCATATTGGATATGTGTGCAAAATTTCAGGTCAATCGGAGGTGTTTTGGTTGGTTTCGACGTCGTTGGCGAAATTTAGAAGTTTTAAAGTTAATAAGTTTGAATTTGATGTAATTTTGGTGTTTTCATATTGGTTTGGTGTTTCGAAGGCTCGAATAAGTTTGAATAATGCTATGGGGTGTGTTGGTATGTTTTGTTGGGGCAGCGAGGGGCTCATGATTGATTTCGGATGGTTGGCGGAGTTTTGAACTTGGAAAAATTGCAGCAAATGGATGTTGGTGTAAGTTTCTGGTGTTGGCCGCACCTGCGGATGGTTAGCCGCAAGTGCGATGCCGCATGTGCGAAGGGAGTCAAGGCAGGAGAAGTCCACAGGTGCATAGAGATGCTTCGCAGGTGCAGGGAAGTGGCTACAGGTGCGAGAATTTGTCCGTTAAGTGGGATTTCGTAGGTGCGCACCTAGGACCGCAGTTGCGGGTCCAAAGGTACGATTAAAGGTCCGTAGGTGCGGAATTGCCGAGCAGAAGAGTATAAAAGAAGCCTCCCTGAAATTTTATTCATTTCACCATTGTTGCATGCAGTTGGAGCTCATTTGAAGGCAGTTTGAAGAGAGAATTCAAATGGTCTTCAGTGGACTTAAGTTCCCGAGTTATTAAAGTCGTTTCTATGTTATTTTTTTCGGATTAGGCTTGTAATTCGAAGGATTAAAGTAAGAAAAAGTTTGGAAAATGGGAGGAAAGATTTGGGAATCTCTTTTGGCAATTTTAGTGGGCAATTATTGTCTGATTTTGATGTTCTTGGTATGTACGGACTCGTGGGAGGATAAGGGTTCTTGTGATGTAAATTTTATCAAATTCTGAGGCATGGGACCGGGGCTCGGGTTTGGCCGAATTTCAAGATTTTTGTATAAATTGATAGTTTTCGATTGGGTTGAGTTCCTTTAGTATATATTAATAATTTTAAACTGGTTTTGGCTAGATTCGGAGAAATCGAGAGCAAATTTGAGGGGCAAGAGCATAGCGAACTAGTATTGTGGCCCGGTAGAGGTAAGTAATGGTTATAAATCTTATCCTGAGGGTATGAAACCCCGGACTTCATATTTCTCACTGATTTTAGAATGGCGCACATATCGGATGACGAGTATGTGGCGCACACTGATTTTGATTGGACTTGGTCCTCTCCGCGGGAACTATTGGATTGCGTATTTTACTCTAAACTATATGTTAAATTGTGCTCTAAAGATTATTGAAATATTTGGGCTATAATCCATGTTTAGGGCCTCATGTCGACTTGTTTAGACCCCTTGGGGGCTTTTTACTTATGTTTTTCTCACTGTTTATTGATGATTTCCCTCAGTCACATTGTGCTTACTGTTTTTGAAACTCAGCCTGATTTACACTACTTTGAGATTTAAAAATAATATTTTGGGTCGAGTACCCCGTTTTAATGATTCGCCCGAGGGGATTTTGAGAGGTTCTGACTGAGTGAAGACGAGGGCATGATTTGTGAGGATATGATACGCCACGAGGTGGATTGATATTAGCGCTTGGGATGAAGGATCCCCTCCGGAGTCTGCACATACCCCAGGTATGCCCGATGGGCTGATTATGAGTGATTGTGAGGTATGCCCGAGGGGATGATTATGAGTGATTGTGAGGCATGCCTGAGGGGCTGATTACGATACATGTTTTTGCCCGAGGGGCTACTTATGATTTTACCACTTTCACTCTGAACTTATGAAATATGTTTTGCTCCAGGGGCCTTTTTATGATTTTCAACATTTTTACACTGAACTTCTTGAAAGTTATGTTGAAACTATTGGCAAGTATATTCCAAGAAATTTTTACTGAAATTGGCTTTTAAGCGTGACGATTTAACTTATACATTTTTGGAAAGAAAGGTTGTGCTTATTGTGAAATGATAAATTGATTTTATGCATTTCTTGCTGCTCAGACCTAATTTATTTCATTACTACTGAGTTAGTGTACTCAAATTACTCCCTACACCTTGTGTGCAGATCCAGGTGTTAGGGCATGGTGAGCTGTCTATCTGTTCCAGAGATTCTCGGAGGTTTGCGAGGTAGCTTCATGCGTCCACAGTCCTGCTGTCTCTCCTACTTACTATTATAGAATTTATTTCCTTTGAGTTGTATATTTTATGTAGATGCTCATGACCAGTGACTTCGGGTTCTCGGGGGTTGTATTTATTATTCAGTATAGCTTTAATTGTTTTATAAATGTTTAAAAGAAACTTTTATGGGTTATCAGTATAGTAAAGATGTAAATAGAAGATTTGTGGTCGTGATAGCTTGGTATCAGAGCGCTAGGTTACATAAGACTCACCGGTCATGAGCAGGTTTAGTAGAGTCTTGCGGATCGGTACGAAGACGTCTGTACTTATCTTCGAGAGGATGCGGAACCCTTACGAAAAAATCTCACATTTTTGAATTCTTGTCGTGCGAACCCATTTAATTCAGCCAAGAGCGTAACTCTTGAATTCCTTCCATGTATTCGAATGCGCACGAGAGCGCTTGGTATCAGTTGTGCATCGACGACTTGTGACTTCCATGGATGAGATGTGATTTTGGCATGTTGGAAATGGGCCATTCTGGAGGACTTGAGGCCGAATTCATTTTGTGGCTTGATTGTTGAGATTTTCGTTGAGTGGGCACATGTATTTGTGGACTTATATGTCTGTTTGTGTTCTTATTGATGAGAATTGGTGACTAGATGCCTATGTGGCGGGTGTGATTTGATGGTTAGATGTGTTCAGACTGTGATTTGTGACAAAAGGGTTGGCTGGAAATGTGGCAAGATTTATTTAGTGTTTGATTTATGTCTCGGTTTGGTATATGGCCTTGAATTGTGAGTATATTAGAAGACCTCTCCTATTGTGTAGTTGTGGAGTGAAACATATTTTTCTGTTGGGTTATGAGCTCCTGGTGATGTCGTTTGAGCTGATTATTGCCCCGGTAGCGTTCATGTATTTGATTAACAGTGTATTCCAGCCGTATTAGTACTCCTTGTTATTATATTCATTGATGGCGTCCTAGCATATTCGCGTAGCCATGAGTAACATACTCAGTATTTGAGGATGGCATTATAAGAATTCAGGGAGGAAAGGCTATATGCCAATTCTTCGAGTGTGAATTTTGGCTCAGTTCAGTAGCATTCTTGGGACACGTGGTGTCCAATGAGGGTATCCATGTGGTCAGACGGGTGTCATTAGAGCTTCCATAAGCTCGAGACTTTTGTGACCACCGCTCTAGTGCTAGTTCTGCCATCAACTTCAAGTTTTTACTTCGTATTGTGATGCCTCGAGGGTAGGCGTTGTTTGTGTTCAGATGCAGGAAGGTGTAGTGATTGCGTGATAGTTATGTTCTTCAGAAGTCTATGGAGAGATATCAGTTGGGGCTAAGCGGGCAGGGGTATCTCCTGCGGTTTGTCCTAGGTGTGTGATCCTTATGTAGTTCTGTAATAAGTTCTCTTCTACCAGTAAATGATATATGTTGTAATTGGAGTTTAGATCGCTTATGGAAGTTGGCATGACTGTTACAATGGTGAATGCGAGATTTGCAGATGACGTGAGTTGTTAGACGAGTGGGTTATTATGGGCATTGTGAGTTATTATTTGTTTCGATCGTGGGATTTGAGCCAAGTGGGAGAGTCTGTTAATGATAAGTTGATTGCACGATTATGTGTGGTATTGGTTTCAGTGCGAGGTATATTGGTAAATCAGTTATGACCTGCAAGTGTAGGGTCTGGGAATGTCACGAGTAATGGAAATTTCTTCGATATAGGTTGTAATGTACTTTATTGGGCAATTGGTTTCTATTGAACGATTTAGTGGAAATTGTAAAAGGTGTAGTGTGTGCAATGTATGAATTTGCGTGTGGCTTCAAGTGAGTGGATTACTTTCCTAGTATGTTGGTGTGCAAATGGGTCAGGTCGATTCTGTCTAATTGGTCAGTGCGATTGAGATTTATGTTGGAGGGTGTCAAGATTTGTGGTATTTCTACATAATCACGGATTCTACATATCAGTATCAGGAAGGTGAAGGTAATGGCTTTAGATTCGCAAGAAGTCTCTTCAGGGTAAATATTTTGAATGCGATACTTTTAGGGATATTTGAGAGAGTATTTGGCTGCTTATGAGCCTTAGACGATATGGTTTTATTCTTGGGTCGCGTGTGGCGAGTCTGGGTTAAAAATTGTGGTATTACGGCAGGAATAAGTATTAATTTGAAGGTAAGTCAGCAGAAACTTGGGTAAATAGGGCAACTCGGCAGTAGGTCGGATCTGCATGGCAAGGGGTACAAGTAGTTCTTTGGGTGTTCATGAGGTCATGAGTTTTTCCAGTGTCTCTCAATAATGCTCTTTTATTTTTGGTGGCCTGCGTAGCTTGGTTAAGTTAGAAGAATTCAGTCCGGATGGTTTGGTGTTGCGCAAATGGGATTTCGGATAGTTCTTGATGGTTTCTACCGCGGTTAAGGTTGCATATTTTCTTTGACGTGTAGTGAATTTTCTTCTAAATGGGATCAAATGGAAGTTCTTGGCTAGTTGGGTATGTAGTTGCTTGTGTCTCAGAAGGGACCATGGAGTTCCCGTATTTTTCCTAGGTTGGCATGGCGTATGCGGTATGTTGGGTAGAGTTGAGATTTGCATATGTGAGGTCTCGGTTCGTTCTGGAAGGAAGGTCATAAATTCTTAGGCAGCATGGGCAGTTTCAGATGACTAGGTAGATGATATCACTAATTGGTGCGACTTGATGAGGGTATACATTTCAGAAAGAGCAATGTGTTTGAGTTAAGGGTACTTCATTGGTATCGCGGCGCCCTATTGTTGGATCGACTGTTGGTATTCAGGGTTGCTTGGTAAACAGAAGAATTATAGGGGTATCCCTCGTGGAATGAGCGAGTATTTGGGATGTGTTATGTATTCGAGCGGTGGAGTTGAGATCCGATATGGTAATCCGTACGCTTAATGGACTTTGAGACTGAGAGTTCTCATAAACAGGTTATTTTGTGGTAGTGAACTGTGAATATGCGAGCTGAGCTAGTCCGATGTTAGTATGTACCATGATTCCGTCATTGTAAACTTTTCAGTAAATTATCTATCTGTTGTGGGTGATCATAGTTAATTTAGGGTTACAGGTAGGCTAATATGGATGTGTGTTCTGCACCGGGTCGTAATTGTTGGCTCCGAATTTCTATTATTGAGGAATGTACCATTCGATTTTGATTGAGTTTATTCATGCTCTGGAGTGAACTATGAGTTACCCTTCGGTGTTGCGAGGAGTGGTGATTATTGGTTATATGCACATATGGTGCGGTTCTAAATGGGCTTTATAGCTAGATTTGAGTAAGGTAGGTAATTGGGTGTTGCATGATTGAGACGTGATGGTTATATAACTTCTGTTTCAGGTGGCATGGTATCGGCCGGTCTCCCCCGTGGTTATGGAAATCCACTTTGAGTACTTGATGGCAAATTTCGAATGGTTATTGATTTTGGGAAAGGTGTCTTGAAATATTTCAAGTGGACCAGCGTTTGGACGAGATCGCGCAGTGTAGTGGAGTTGTGTAGGGGTATTACCTTTGGTATTGGATTCGTGTGTTTTGATTTTTACGGTGTGTGCCAGTTTGTCAGTATGATATGGTGATGGTAATTGTTAATGGCAGGATAGTCCTCTCGTGTTGATCTTTTATATAATTTGATTACATTGGGAAGTTTCTTTTAAGTGCACAAGTTGCACAGGTTTTGGCTTCGAATTGTATCGATGTGTTATGTTATCAGGGTGGTCGTGATGGATGAGAAGAGGTCATTGGACCTAGAGTGAATATTTTTAAGAATTTTCTACAGCATAGTTGGAAGGATAAATATCGGGAGTCAGCTTAGGAATCTGCTATAATTCCTGTTTATGAAGGAGGAGTTTCACGTCTGGCTGATCGGACGAATGGTTGTTAGTTCTACGTGCTTCTTTCATCATCGACAGTATATGGAAGTGTTAGAGCGAGGCATTTCTTGATAAGAGGTTATGTACCGGTATTGGGTTGTTCTGAGCAGATATGTGGTTAAGAGTTATCGCTATGAGTGTTTGAGTCACGGGTTGTATTATGTGATTTCATCTGGGGTGCGTATATGGCTTAATTCAGCATGTTCAGACTTTTTCGATTTATAGTTATGGAATTTTGATCTTGTATATTATTTCGAAAGTGGGAATTTGGTTCTAAGGTTTATGGGTCAGGATTGGATTTCGAGGTTTCAACAGTATTGTGTTATTGGACCTATATAGGATAGGGTTACGTGGGATCACCCCCAGGTATGTGCATGGTAAGCTACGTAACAATTTGATGGTGTTGGAGAACAACTCTAGGCACGTTCGAGGACGAACGTATGTTTAAGTAGGGGAGGATGTAACGACCCGGCCGATCATTCCGAGAGTTTAGCCCCGTTACCAATGTTTCTGCTTCATTTTATTAAGATCAGCTTCATTTATGTGTGTTGGGTCGGTTTGTTCGGGTTCAGAGTGGTCATGGTGAGAATTAAGGCATTTAGTCTCTCAAGGTAGCCTAATAGTTGAGAAAGGTAACTGAGAGTTGACTTATTGGTGAACGATATCGGAATAAGGATTTTATGGCTCGGATGGTTTTGTTAGGTTATTTGCGACTTAGGAGTGTGTTCGGAATGGCATTTTGATGTCCGGTGTAGACTTAGGCTTGAATTGGCGATTTCTGGTCGGTAGTGGAAAATAGGCTATCGGGGTCGGAATGGAATTCCGGATGTTGGAATAGGTCTGTAATGTCATATTGGATATGTGTGCAAAATTTCAGGTCAATCGGAGGTGTTTTGGTGGTTTCGGTGTCGTTGGCGAAATTTAGAAGTTTCAAAGTTCATAAGTTTTAATTTGATGTAATTTTGGTGTTTTCATGTTATTTTTTGGTGTTTTGAAGGCTCCACTAATTTTGAATAATGCTATGGGGTGTGTTGGTATTTTTTGTTGGGGCCCCGAGGGGCTCGGGATTGATTTCGGATGGTTGGTGGAGTTTTGAACTTGGAAAAATTGTAGCAAATGGCTGCTGGTGTAAGTTTCTGGTGTTGGTCGCACCTGCAGATGGGTAGCCGCATGTGCGAAGGGAGTCTAGGAAGGAGAAGTCCGCAGGTGCGAAGAGATGGACGCACCTGCGAAGCCGCAGGTGCGAGGAAGTGGTCGTAGGTGCAAGAATTTGTCTGTTAAGTGGGATTTCGCAGGTGCACACCTGGGACCGCAGGTGCGATTAAAGGTCCGCAGGTGCAGAATTGCTAGGCAGAACAGTATAAAAGAAGCCTCCGTGAAATTTTATTCATGTCACCATTGTTGCATGCGGTTGGAGCTCATTTGAAGTCAGTTTTAAGAGAGAATTTGTGGGTCTTCAGTGGAGGTAAGTTCCCGAGTTATTAAAGTCGTTTCTATGTTATTTTGTTAGGATTAGGCTTGTAATTCGAAGGACTAAAGTAAGAAAAAGTTTGGAAAATGGGAGGAAAGATTTGGGAATTTCTTTTGGCAATTTTAGTGGGAATTGTGGTCCGATTTTGATGTTCTTGTTATGTACGAACTAGTGGGAGGATAAGGGTTCTTGTGATGTAAATTTTATCAGATTCGGAGGCATGGGCTCGGGGCTCGGGTTTGGCCGAATTTCGAGATTTTTGTATAAATTGTTAGTTTTCGATTGGATTGAGATCCTTTAGTATATACTAATGATGTTAAACTGGTTTTGGCTAGATTCGAGAAATCGGGAGCCAATTTGAGGGGCAAGAGAATAGCAAACTAGTATTGTGGCCCGGTAGAGGTAAGTAATGGTTATAAATCTTGTCCTGAGGGTATGAAACCCCGGACTTCATATTTCTCACTAGTTTTAGAATGGCGCACATGTCAGATGACGAATATGTGGCGCGTACTTATTTTTGGATTGGACTTGGTCCCCTCCGCGGCAACTATTGAGTTGCGTATTTTACTCTAAACTATATGTTAAATTGTGCTCTAAATATTATTGAAATATTTGGGCTACAAGCCATGTTTGGGGCCTCGTGCCGACTTTCTTAAACCCCTTTGGGGCTTTTTACTGCTGTTTTCCTCACAGTTTATTGATTATTTCACTCAGTCACATTGTGCTTACTGTTTTTGAAACTCAGCCTGATTTACACTACTTTGAGATTTAAAAATGATGTTTTGGGTCGAGTACCCCGTTTTACTGATTCGCCCGAGGGGCTTTTGAGAGGATCTGATTGAGTGAGACCGAGGGCTTGATTTGTGAGGATATGATACGCCACGAGGTGTCTTGATATTAGCGCTTGGGCTTAAGGAGCCCCTCTAGAGTTTGCACACACCCCTAGTGTGTGCACCTGTAATGACCTGATCGGTCATTTTTTGCTCTGGCGCGTCGTTAGGTGGTTTGAAGTTGTGAGCATCTTCGTTTCAGGTGTTATGACCCGTGGGCATGGTCGGAATTGAATTTCAGGAAGTTTAGAATTGATTTGGAAAGAAAATTCTCATTTCAGAAGTCTTAAGTTGGAGAAATCAACTAAGATTGGATTTTTGCATAAACGACCTCCGAATCAGGATTTGAAGATTCCAGCAGGTTCGTATGATGATTTCAGACTTGGGTGTATGTCCGCCTCGGGGTTTGGATAACCCGGGAGCGTTTCGGCGTATATTGTGGAAGTTAGCATGTTAGAAGGATTTCATGAATTTGGGCTTGAAGTGCATTTAAGTGAGGTTGGTGTCCGTTTGGGATTCCGAGTCTAGGAATAGCTATGTTTGGTGATTCTGGAGTTGGGAGCACGATCGGAAGTGAATTTGGATGTTCGTAGGTCATTTTGAACTCATTTGGCTAAAGATAGAATTTGAAGGTTTTTGAGAAATCCGACCGGAAGTGGAAGTTTTGATATCGAGGTCGGAATGCAATTCCGGAAGTTGGAGCAGGTCCGTAATGTTGAATATGACTTGTGCATAAAATTTGAGGTCAATCAGACGTGATTTGATAGGTTTCGGCATCGGATGTAGAAGTTTGAAATTTCTAAGTTCATAAAGTTGGGATTTGGGTGTGATTCGTGGTTTCGATGTTGTTTGATGTGATTTGAGGCCTCGAGCAAGTCCGAATTATGTTTTGGAGAGGTTGGTATAATAGGACGGGGTCTCGGGGGCCTCCGGTGGATTTCAGGTGGTTAACGGATCAATGTTTGAAGTTGAAGAAGGCTGAAGGTTGCTGTCATCTGGTGTAACCGCATCTGCGAGGCTTTGACCCCAGGCGCGGCTAAGGGCGCCGCAAGTGCGAGTTTTGGGCTGGAGCTGAAGAGGCTGCAGGTGCGGAAGATTTGGTCGCACCTGCGGAAGCGTAGGTGCGATGAAGGGGCCACAGAAGCGAGAGATGATGAGTTGAGTCAGAGCCGCACCTGCGATGGAATTTCCGCAGGTGCGGAGCCGCAGGAGCGGCTATTGGACTGCAGGTGTGAAGAGAGGCCTAGGCAGAATGTTTTAAAGTCGGGTTTTGGTCATTTCTCACCCATTTTTCATTTGTCATGGGCGATTTTAGAGAGCATTTCAAGGGGGATTTTCGTCAGGCATCAAGGTAAGTAAATTCCTTCCGTTTCTAAGATAAATACAAGATTATATGCATGGGTTAGGCATGGAAATTGGTAGGACTTTGGGAAAAATATTGAAGAAACCTAGAAAATGTAAATTTGGAATTTAGCCACAAATTTGGGCATGGAATGTAGAGTAAATGGTATGATTGAACTAGTAAAGCTATGGGTAGAATGTATCTTCGAGAATTTCGGGTTTCCGATCACGTGGGCTCGAGGGCATTTTTGTCATTTCTCCGAGCGGGGTTAAGAAATTATATAATTTGATTTTGTTGTGAGTATTAGAATGAATTTTCAATTCTTTGCCGTTATGTGGTAGTTTCAGAGCGTTGTGCGTCCGTTGGAGTCATCAGAAGGGCTTGGAAGTGGGTATTGGAATTCCGGAGCGAGGTGAGTCTCCTTTATAACTTTGTGAGGGGGAATTGTCCCCCTAGGTGAACTAATTTAGTAAATTCTATTATCTTCGGGGGCTACGTACGCACGAGGTGACGGGAGTCTGTGCGTAGCTACTATTATGCCATGTTCGGGTAACCTAGGACCCACTAGCATGCCTTACGTGTTGTACCTGTAATCCTGATTGTAATATTAAACTGCTAATATAATCGAAAACGAAATTGAATATCTAAAAGAAAACTAGAGTTCATTTTGTTAATCTTCTAGAAAGAGAATTGGTTCCGTTGTGGATATTGTGTACCTGGACTGGGTTGTATCATGGAATATCATTAAACTTCACAAATGAGTTTCAAAAACAAAGATTTAAAACCCATATTTCATATTTCTTTTAATAAGAATTTACCACCTTCCTGAGAAAAATTGTTTTCTTGATAAAATACGGATTTATTATGTGGATATGTGTAACTTTCGGTGCCTGAGTCGCATGATTTATTCCTGAGCAGGATGACCCTGTATTTGTATGTGTATTCAAATGAGCACCTGCGCTAGTATGATTCACGAGCAGGCTAGCGTATTATTTTAACCGCGTCGGATGATCGATTCATGAGCGGGACAGATAGATGCATCTATGGTTCGAGCAGTTCGACCATTCGGCAATGCACAGTTTAATATTGTTGGTCTACCCCGTTCAACCCTCGGCATTGCTAGCGCATGATATTTGTTGCGTAGTCGCTATGATATTGCCTAATTACTGACCTAAAATATTAAATTATCAAGTGAAATGACAGAGATTTGAAGTTATTAAAAAGATTTTGGAAGAAGTTTTTCCTTCCCGTCGATTTATTATTATTTGATTAAATCACCACGTTGATTAATTGTTAATATTATGAAGATATAAAGTGTTAAACGTGAACGAACTTGAAAAATATTTAAATCCTGATTTTGATAAATTTCCGGTGATAATCATGCTTAGTGTCATACTTAAATATTTTAAATTGACCTTTAGTAAGTGTCTAATTTGACCTCTCGTCACTACCTCTCTGAGGTTAGGCGGGCGACTTACTGAGTACACGTTGTTTTTGTAATCATGTTGCACTTGCTGTGCATTTTGTTGCACAAGTACTTTCCTAGCAATGTGGAGGATTCAGAGACTTAGGCGAGCTGCATCATCATCCGGAGGTGATCCGCAGCTGACAGAGTCTCCTTCGTACTGTATTTATTTCATTTAAATTTCCTTGTCCAGTTGTATTTCGGACATGCTTGTAATGATTGTTAAATTCTTAGAAATTGCTCATGTACTAGTGACACTGGGTTCTGGGATATGTGTTGGGTTATAATTGTTAAAGTGTAGTATTCAAACCATTGTTCCTATTTGACTGATTTTTATTTGGTTATTATGTAATAAAGTGAAAGGAAATATTTTCATAAATGTTAAAACCGGAAAGTTATTTCACTTAATTAATGACTTGGCTTGCCTGACATTGATCTCTAGCGCCATCATGACCTTAGGGATTTTTGGGTTGTGATAGCACCGAGTGCCGAGTGCCGAGTTGTCGAGTGCCGAGTGATTTGGAGGCATGAGTGACTGTAAGGTACGCCCGAGGGGCTGATTATTAGTGATTATGAGGTATGCCCGAGGGGCTGATTATGAGTGACTGTGAGGCATGCCCGAGGGGCTGATTATGATACATGTTTTTGCCCGAGGGGCTACTTATGATTTTACCATTTTCACTCTGAACTTATGAAATATGTTTTTCCCGAGGGACCTTTTTATGAATTTCAACATTTTTACACTAAAATTCTTGAAAGTTATGTTGAAACTATTGGCAAGTATATTCCAAGTGATTTTTACTGAAATTCGGTTTTAAGCGTGATGATTTAACGTATACATTGTTGGAAAGGAAGGGTGTGCTTATTTTGAATTGATAAATTGATTTTATGTGTTTCTTGCTACTCAGACCTGATTTATTTTCATTACTACTGAGTTGGTGTACTGGCATTACTCCCTGCACCTTGTGCGCAGATCCAGGTGTTAGGGCAGGGTGAGCTGTCTATCTGTTCCAGAGATTCTCGGAGGTTGCGAGGTAGCTGCATGCGTCCGCAGTCTTGCTCTCTCTCCTGCTTACTATTATGGAATTTATTTCCTTTGAGTTATATATTTTATGTAGATGCTCATGACCAGTGACTCCGAGTTCTCGGGGGTTGTATTTAATATTCAGTATATCTTTAACTGTTTTATAAATGTTGAAAGGAAACTTTTATGGGTTATCAATATAGTAAAGATGTAAATGGAAACATATTATGATTTTAGTGTAGTTTTGGCTGGCCTAGTTCCACGATAGGCGCCATCAGTCCATCACGATTGGCTTAGATTTGGGGTCGTGACACATCGGATGTTCGAGCCTTGGCCAATAAGTTCGTGAGGTTAGATGTTTCGGAGCCTAGTCAGGTTCTAGCTTGTGTGGTTTCTCGGTCTTTCTTATATGATCACATCAGAGAGCGTCAATATGATGACCCCCATTTTCTTGTTCTTAAGGACACGATCCATCACGGCGATGCAAGGGAGGTTTCTATCGAGGATAATGGGGTGTTGCGGATGTAGGGTCGAATTTGTGTGACCTATGTGGATGGGTTATGTGAGTTGATTCTCGAGGAGGCCCACCGTTCGTGGTATTCGATTCATTAAGGGGCCACAAAGATGTACCACTACATAGGGAAATACTATCAGTGGAGGAGGATAAATAATGATATCGTGGAGTTTGTAGCATGGTGCTTAAATTGTCAGCAGGTGAAGTATGAGCATCAGAGGCCGGGCAGATTGCTTTAGTGGCTTGAGATTTCGGAGTTGAAATAGGAGCGTATGACCATTGTTGATACCCAAAACTTTCCTATATTATTTCCAAAATGCATATATATCTTCAAAATAATGCATGATCATCAATTAATATTTTTCCATAATTTTTGCTTTTTTAAGGATTTTTAATTAATTTATCAAGTATTTTTTATTATATAAATAATTACTAATTGCATCACAAATGGTTTTATAATAATATTATTGCTTAATTTTATCATTTATATTTATACTAAGATTTAATTATTTCATGAATAGCCATATTTACATTTTAGGGTTATAATTGCAATAACTTTTAAATAATAGCACATGCATGCATAATTATCTTATTTCAAAAGAAAATGATCTTTTGTATTTTTATAATATTAAGTAATTATTTTAAATCATTTTTACGCATAAAAATCATTTTTATCGTTTATTAACTATTTTTAAAAATTATTTTATCAATTAAGTCAGTATTTAACAAATAGCTTCTTTTAATTTGGTTTAATTTCGAACCTTAGCCCAAATTATTACCCCCAACCCAATTAAAATAATAACCCATAACCCCCAGTTCTTAAACCCGCCCAACCCTTGAGATCAAATCCTGGTTGTTGATCTCAGGGATCAACGATCCAGGATATTATTTCAATTTTTAATTACCCATAACCCCCCCCCCCCCCCAAACCTTATTCATTTCCAAATTCTGCCGCCCCTAAATCCCCTCTTCCTCTATTCTCTCTCAACCCCTCCCTAACCCTAGCCGTTGTTGCCTGAACCCCCTTCAATCCATGGCTTTTCTCTTCGATCTCAGGCCCTATCTAGTTTCCTTTCTTTACTGGTGTTATGTTTTATGGAATCTCAGAGAGATTCAACACGGACTCGGTCCAAATCATTAATTTTCTCGATGAATATCTGTGTTTGTGAGTACTGTTATCTTCATGTTTATGGCTTAAATCTCTGGTTCCAAACCAGTTTTTTTCTCACCCCTGTTATTTTTCAAAAATCTAGTCACTTTCAACTCGCGTTTGGTCAGATCTTTGTAGATTTGAGACGTTTTTAAGTTTGTTTGATATTTCTCTTTAAAACTCTTCTATTTTTCTTATTATTAACTGATCACGCTCAACTATGTCTTCTATAAAGACTAAACAGGCGTTGCAAATATAAATCTAGGGTATTAAGCCCAAAGTCGATCCCACGAGGAATTGAA